>JAJTUV010000361.1:0-40000 GCA_021653895.1 Mastomys natalensis | reverse complement strand
AATCTGACCATTTCATAACAGAAAACTAACTCCATTTAGTTTAAGATCCAAACAATGGTTTTTCTTGCCTAGCGATTAATTCAATTCAGTTCACTTTTCTATGATGCTAAAACCCAGCATTCTGAGCATAGAGGTCTAGATTATGTACACTGGCCATTTTGTGTTTTGGACTCTCCTAATCATGAAAATAAAATCAATATATAATCATAAATCTGAGAACAACTTTATATGAATTGTTATATTGTAAATATAATTAATTCCTTCACATTACAATGTAACCAACCAGTAGTTTTTATTAAAGCATCGTCACAATCTCTCTCTCTCTCCTTCTCCATCATCATTCTCTCTCTCTCATCTTCTCTCTCTCTCTCTGTCTTTCTCTTTCCTTGCCCCTTGCTCCCACATGCCCTCACTCAATCCCTTTTCTCTCGCTTTCATTTCATTTGATGGCCTTCCCTCTACATGCTCACCTTCCTTTCACAATCCTCCATCAGAGAAGATTTTTACTGTCATCTAAATCACACTGAATCTTCACTCTAAGTCAATCTTGGGCATGAGATGTCATCCTCAGTGTACTAAGCCTGGCTTGTGACGCCATTCTTGTTTTTTGGTTTTTTTTATATTGGTGTGTGTGTGTGGTGTGTGTGTGTGTGTGTGTATGTGTGTGTAAAATGCCAATTTTCACCTAGTCATTCTGGGTTGTTATCTGTCAACAGAATGATGTATTTTAACAATGTAATATTATCTTTCTACTCTGAGTTTATAAAGGCCAGCCTGTACCAATGTCTGTCTTTTTCTTATAGAACCAAAGCTGTCTAAAAAATTCTTGGTACCAATAAAGAAGTAGAGAAACAAAAGTCAGGAAACTGAGTGTCAGATATAGTCAAGGAGAAGAGGCAAAGCTCAATCTCCCATCTCTTCCCAACCTTTTCCTGCCAGGCATCTGATGCTTGGCAATGATGATGCCCACTCTAAGGAGTTCTCTACTGCCTTAAAGGTGGGGACAACAGAAGATAAACAACTACTATGCCCACAAGTTTGAAGAAAGGTTACTCTTTCTAGATAAAAGGAAAGGAATGTGCACATGTCAAAACAGTATCTAGTATTAAGAGTGATCAGTTTCATCTGACCTCCATACAATGACAGTCCTACAAGTTCTTAGCACCAAATATGCTCTTGTCCTAAGTGTGGGTTTATTTCAGTCTCAGTTGTTCAATTCGGCTATATATCCCCTTTACACACACCACACACACACACACACACACACGTTGAGGATACAAAATATATTATTGTAAAATGCCTATTGTATTATTGTATTCTTCATGAGTTCATACTATAATGAATATCGGTATCAGCAACTAAGTTCAAAATGGACAAAAAAATAAAGAGAGAATAGACATAGAATTATGTGGCGTGTGTCTTCTAGACAATGCATAGCTTCAAGGGAAGAAAGAATGGGATGGAAGGATGGAGGCAAGAAGCAAGGAAATCTAAACTCACCCATACACGGCCCATTGTTCAATGTTTTTCATAATTCTGGAGTTAAGTAATATTGTTTAATAAATTAATAAGAATTAATCCACATGAAAGTTTTTAAAATATACCAACAATTTAATTCTAATAATATCAGAATTGACATCAAATACTTTTAAAATATGAAGCAGATGTTTGGTCCATGAAGTCACTCCATCTGGTGTTTTAAGAGTTATTTGAATCACCAGAATCCCCCTAGGTGTTGCTATTGGAGGCAACTTAAATTTAAGAATTGATATTTTACATTTTAATGTATGATAATGTTTTTCTTTAAAGAATGGGGCCAATTTTTATGTAATTTAATGAATATCTATACTCAGGAGAAATAAGAAAATTCATTTACTTTTTTATAGAAATGAACAATTTTCCTTTTTTTATAAGTAGAAAAATAAAAGGTCTGAATGCAGTGTTAACAAAAGCTAATACAATCTTCCATATAACTTAGTCGTATGTAAACTGCTTTTCCTGTTTATTCCCTTACCTATATTCACTTTAGATTTCTGTATCACTTTTTCTATTTACAAATGCATCAGATCAAAAAACAAATCAATGTGTACGCTATGCCATCTGCCAGCAAAACTCCAAGTAACTGTGTATGCTCTTTTATTTTCTGACTTTAGACATGTACATTCTAAAAAGTTTTCTTTTTTCATATTACAGAATAAAATTAGTATGGTGCATATCTATTATCATCATCATCTTCAAAATCTAAACACTGGTTTTGGAGAGTCCATACTGGGCAAGAAGTGTAATAAACACATCATGCCACATACAGTGATCCTGTAAGGTCACTGTCATTTCCATCTTAAGTTGGGGAATACAATAGTTCATGATGCTAAAACGGATGTGTGTGATAGCAGCTAAAAACTACCAGAAAAGAAAGAATGGGGAATTGTGGCAAATGGAGAGAAATTAACTTTAGATAGACGTTTCTAAAATAAAAGAAACATCAAAGACTTTTCAGCCTTCTTAGATCAAATCTTACTGACCTCTGATTTTCTTTTGGATAAGGTACGTTTCTTTCAAATCCCGAGTTTTTAATGCAGCTAATTTGCTGATTTGCATTTATGGCCAGAATTTATAGTTCCAACTATCCAGAGACTTTCTCATTTTGAATATCTATAATTTGTTTAGAGAACTTATATTTGGAAGCAAGACCGAACCACCCCATTTCCTAGAATGTTACCTAAACTCCCCAAGAGCATATAATATGTTGACTAGAAACCACAGGGAAGCTGTACAGCCAAAGCGAGAAATTCTAACTAAGGATTCCAACTGTATGTACTATACACAAGCAAAGGAGAAGATCTACAGCTGAATTATACATGCAGATTTTCCCCAGCACAAAGGTCATAATTCCTTAAGGAACCCCAGTCAGGCCTTCATATTTTTTTCAAAGAAAACATTTCCTTTTGGACTGGAACTGGGGACTCTAGTGAATTTAAAATCTGCACTCAAAGATCTCTTGTTAACTGTGAAGTGCAGGTCCACCCCCTGCCCTCTTTTAGCCTCTACAAGAGCTTTAGTGGCTTTAAAGGAAGTTTATTCAACTGCTTCTCATCACATCCACCCACGCAGACGTACATACAAAAGGCTCAGGATGTCCAAAAATGCGGAGGTTGGAAACAGAAAGGAAGAGAAGAGGGTGGGGAATGAAAAAAGTATTTTCGAAATGTGTCCCTTCCAACCCATTTGTTACAACAGCATGCTTTTATTCTGGTCGCTTTAGTAAAATATTAGCTGTTAGCAGTTCTGTCGTCATCAATGCGGTGTACTGAGCTCACCAGGACACCTCATGCTTTTCAAAGCGAATGAGACAGGCAGGAAATAACTGCTATTCCATTTTTCTTTAATTTCCTGAAATGTGATGATGAATGAAGGTGACTTTGGTATAAAAGAGTCGCTGATGGGACTTCTCCTGTACTGGTTCTCCTGTGTCACCAATGGAGGAATTTTTACCACCATTGTTTTGGCCTTCATCCACATCTCATAAAGGATGTTGGAGCAGACTCTTCTATCTTCATGAGGATGGGCTTACTCATAGGTTTCTCTTGAGAGAGACTGCCCCTGTCTTTAGTCACTACCAAAGGAAACACTTTACAAAATATCTTAAATGAAAGAGGATGTGCTCTGACCAGATATGCAAATACATTATAAGAATCACGGGTCCAGCAAGGGCACAGGACTGAGAGTAACCTAATCCATGTGAAGATGGAAAAGCAGCTGTGAGATAACCTAACAGAGCTTCTCTCCACAATCACTGGCTTCTGTGCATTGAAATTGGCTTTCCAGTTACTGATAGTTCTTTGTCTAGATTCATGTTAGCATGTTCATTAGTCTTGTTTAGGCAGCCATGTTGATGAGACTTCATGTGTATAGCCTTTCTAATAGAAAAACTTCTGCTAGAAGACACAATATCACAACAAACTTTCTGATCTCCAGATCTTCCCATCTTTCTGTCCCCATAATGATCCATGAGCCCAAAGTGCAGAAACTGTGTTGTAAATATATACCTTGGGTTGGGCACCATATGATCTTTTGCTCTCTGCATTTTGATTGGTTATGGTTTTCTGTAATGGTCTCCATCTGTTCCAAAGAGAAATTTCTTTGCCAAGGAGGTGAAAATTATATTTAGACTGTGACTTAGTAAAGCAGTGGATGAGGTTTTAGAAAAGATCCACAAGTAGGTTGTTTAATATTAAGTGATCAGCTCTGAGTTCTTACACATACAGTTAATATCATACAGAATGAGCAGATTGTTTTTATATCTTTAGGAATACACACACACACACAGAGACACACACAACACCACACTTATATGTAACAACATCTAAAGAAAAGAGACCATGAACTTGAATGAGAAAGGGGGTAGTTTATGGAAAGTGTTGGAGAGAAGAAAGGAAAGGGAAAATGGTACAATTTAATAATAGTTAAAAAAAAACTATTATAAGAAAATGCCATTATAAATCTGAAGAAAATGCCATTATAAATCTGAAGAAATGTCTCAATTGATAAAGAGCTGGTCTTATAAGCTCAAAGAATTGACTTCTGATCCAAGGAATCCATTTTTTAATCCAGGCATGGTAGCATAAACCCTTAATCTCAGCAATGGTGTAGTGGGAGATGGAGATGGGCCAACCTCTGAATATCCCTAATCCCCTAGTCTAGCAAAGTGTCAGACCAGACCAGTGTGAGACTCTGTAACAAATAAAGGGAAGAAGGTGCCTAAGGACCAATACTCAAGTGTTTCCTCTGACCTCTCAAACAAGTGTACATGCAAATGTGGGCATCCATAGACATGTGAACACATACATTTAACATACATACATACATACATACATACATACATACACAGGAATATTTAAGAATAAATTAAATTGGCAGTCAGGTAGTTAATCTAAGTAGAAGAACTCAAAGACATGCAGCAAACTAAGGGGATATATACTAATATACTATGTATATATTATATATCCATATGTGTGTAATACATAATGTGTAGACATATAACATAAGATGAAAAGAACAGCTGACTCCTTAACTTCTAAGAATGTAGGACAATAAAACATCCCCAGCAACTTGATGAGAAACAGTCTTAGGTCCTGAAACAGACCTTCATTTACTGTGTGAATGTTCATTAGATGACAGACTGCCTCCAAGTGTGAGCAAGTCTCATCTGGCTTCTGAAATGTCACCTTGACCAAACATATCTCTTTATTTCCATGTGAATTATTATAGTAAAAATTTCCTTACTTAATTTCTAATTCTTTCTGTTGTTCACAACCAAGGAATCTAACACACAAAAAGGCATTAATTTGAATCTAAGTTATTTTTTAAATTAAAAATACTTTTATATAATATATTATAATCATTGTTTCCCCTCATCTAAATTAAAAATAATTTGTATTTAATGTATTCTAATCAGTGTTCCCCTTTCTCATCTCCTCTGAGATCCCCACAATTTCTCCACCCATCCAACTCCACACCTTCTTAGTTTCTTTCTTTAGAGAACAGGCAAATACAAAACCAAACAGATCAGACCAAACAAAACAGAGAAGAGAGAGAGAGAGAGAGAGAGAGAGAGAGAGAGAGAGAGAGAGAGAGAGAGAGAAGAACATTGGAAACATATACATACACATACATACATATACACACACATCATAGGAACAAAATAGGAAACCATGGTGTATACACAAAATACTGCTAAGGTAAAAAATATGCCCAAACAAAGCATTATGAGTCAAAAGTAATCACCAATACAACAGTTATGATTGCTCTATATTGACCATCTACTGCTGGGCAATGGGACTTCCCTTAAGCATGGTTTATATATCCAGTCAGACTCCATTAGAGAAAACTACTTTTTCCTTTACTAGTGGTTGACACTTGGAGATAATGTCTGGGTTAGAAATAGGAACTTGTGCCCACCTCCCTCTCAGCGCTGGGACCCCATCTGGTGTGGACTTGTGTAGAACCTGTGCCTGCTGTCAGCTTCTCTGTGAGTTCATCTGAGCACCAATCTTGTTGCACCAGGAAGGCATTGTTTCCCAGATGTCTTCCAGCCCAATGGTTCTTTCAGGTTCCTCTTCTGCATAGCTTCCTGAGCACTGAAAAGTCAGCCCATTTAGAACTGAGTGTTCTGAGGTCTCTGACTCTCACCACTTTTTCCAATTGTATGTGTCTGTGTATTAATTCCCATCTACTGTAGAAGAAAGCTTCTCTGATGATGGGTGAGCAAGACATCTATGGATAAAGCAAAATGGTAGTATGTGCCATTTTTATTGTTGTGTTCCTTTAGCAGAACAACAGTATCTGTTTTTTCCCTATATCTCTGGGCTATCTAGTCTCAGACTCTTAGGTACAGGTTCCATCTCATGGAGTGGTCTCTGAATCCAATCAGAGAGTGGTTGGTTACTCCCATCACTTTTGTGCCACTATGATACCAGTGCATCTTACAGACAGTTCACCATTGTACACTGAAGGCTTTGTAACTGGTTTGGTGCTTATTTTTCTCCCCTGGTATATGGTAACATGCAGAGTACTTTGTAGTGCTGTGGATACTAGTCAGTAGGGGTGAAGGCTCCAAAAGCACCACTTTGAGTTCTTTGCATTTAATGAAATGTGTAGTTATTGCATTCAGCAATTGTGTTTTGAACATTTCTGTAAAGTTACATCAGTAAGTAAGAATACTGTCCACACTCCTGTGAGACAACAATTACAATTTCTGTTACCTTTCTTATCATTGATAATTTAGCTAGTGTCTTTTAAATTATAAGTTAATGTTCTTAAATTTCATTTTTCCCTTTTCCACAAGATATCAAAAACCTTATTATTTAGCTTTCAAACTAGATCTCAGGTCCATCATCTTCTCAGGACTATCCCAATTCAAGAAACTAGTTGAAGTATTAGAGATTGAAGTCAGGTTTCAGTCTGTGGAAACTGATCACCATAAATTCATTTTACTGACAATATTTCCACTCTTCCTTTCATTCAATGAAGTCTCCTCTGTGAACACTGTTCTTCAGTGTTATATCATTTATTTTAGTGTAAGGGAAAGGTTTCCCTGCATAAAATCGGGCCTTTGCTTCCACCCCCACCAGCCTTTCGGTTATTTCTGTTCCTCACTCATTATATACACCTTCCAATTTCTGTGATAAAATACCATAGCCAAGACAACTAATAGTAGAAGAATTTATTTGGGTTGTGGTTCCAGCAAATGTTAAGTGTTGATGTCAGAAGGAGCAGGAAGCTGAGAGATCACATCTTGAATGTAAAGCATGAAAAAGTGAGAGAAAACTTGAAATGGTGTGAGTCTTTAAACTCTGAAAGGCCATCTCCACTGACTCACCTCCTCCAACAAGGTCACACCTCTTAATCCTTCCCAAACAGTTCCACCAAGTGCGGTCCAAGTATTCACATACATGAGCCTATGGGGGACATTCTCTTTCAAACCACCACTCCCACCTTTTATTTTCTCAGATTTTTTGTTTGTTTGTGTCATCTCTGTAGCTGAAATATGTTCTCCCATCCAACTGGTTCCACTCCCACTCTATGCATTTGACCAAATCTTTACTTCTGGTGGAAATCTGTTTCCCTATTTAAAATTCAATTCTTCATAGAAATTTCATAGATCAGGATCACCTGTAATGTAACATTGATCATAACATATCATTGTGATAGCTTTTTGTATTTCCAAGCCACCTAATTTTGCACTTATCTTAGTGCAGCACACACTAAAACAGAATAGACCCTCAAAACCACATAGAACACTTACACGAGGAACAGAGTACCGTGATATTATGTGCTGTTATTCCTAATGAAAACAGCAGTCACAGCATCACAGTACAACCAACAATCTTATCAGCTAACACAAGAAATCTAGGAAGGGGATTTATAATTACAAAGAAATCAAGTCATGGGGATAAGTCGTGGCTGGGTTCTAGTCTCTCTCTCTTTTCCAGCTTTCTATTTCCTGTAGTGTGAGTCCCTTCCCAGGATGATGGACAAAGGTCTCCGGAACCATGACACAAAGTGAATTATTCTTCCTTCCCTGAAGATATTTTCTCAAATAGTTGTTCCTATTAAATAAAGCTGATTAATGTGGAAAGATGAGCTATATCAACAGCAGTAGAGACAAGCCAAGTGTAATGATACGTGACTACCAAAGAGGAAAAAAAAAATGTAGTAAGGAAAAGGTTTAACATTTGACCAAATTGGTCTTACTAATGACACAAAATCAGCATCCATCTAAAAATTACTACCTGGATAATGGTTTAAAACCTCCTGTTGCAGACGTAAGATCCTCTTTCAGTATTACATTTGATGGGCTAAGCTTCTCTCAAGATTTGTCCTGAGACCTTCCCAGGTTCCTGTCAATGACTCTAATGGCTCTTTTACTCTTTACAATTCCTGTTTTTCTTTTTATCACCTGTCAAAAAATGTCATTCTTTTCTAGATGATAGGCAATTTATTCTAATTTGTCTCAGCTGTCCCATGTGGGTCTTTTCCGACCTTCAGAAAAACTATCAAGAATGTTTTGTAAACAATAGTTCTCTTCTGAAGGATCAGCTTTGAACACATATTTCTTTTGTCTGGCTGATGATCTTCTTGGGTTTCATCGTTGTCTCTTTAGCATCTTTTCTCTACTATATGGAAGTTCTGTGTAGGTGATGGCCCTATCTTGTTTTCTTCTCAAAAGTTCTATTATTCAGCATGATGAAATCACAACATACACCTCCTCAGCTAATGAATATATTCTTTGTATAACTTTCCAAAGATTGTGATTTATTGGAGATATCTGACTCTACCACAAGTCCACCCACAACTCATATTTTGGAACACAAGTACCAGATTGGAATCTCCTCTCTTCTTTTGAGTGTTGGCAATGTGTGGTTGATGCTTAAGCCTGGATTGAGGATGGTTGAAATGTCCAGTAAGCAGAACTGGATTTTGCTTCTTGAGGTCACTATGCATGCTCTGCCTGCACTGTGGAAAAGAGTCAATTATAAGAGAACATTAGCAGGAAAATGAGATAAACTGAGTGCAGCACAAGCTGAAACAGAGCAGACCCTCAGAGACATACCCAACACTTGTGTACACGAGGAACACAATGGACTTGATGGTACATGCCGTTACTCTTAATGACATCAGCTGACACGACTGTCAGGCCTCACAGTCCCAACAACAACCTTACCAGGTAACACGAGAAACCACCACAAATGTGAGAGCTCAGAAGGGTTATCTCCCTTTTGTGTATGAAAACACGGATCAGAAGTTAAGAAGCCTATCAAAGGGTGTTCTGTCTAAGGGCTCATTCCTTCCTTGTGCCACCACTGTCAGAAATCAGAAGGATTACTCTCAATGCCTTTTTGACCAAGAGAGACATCAATAAGTATTCATTGTAAAATGGTCATTTTATTTTACATGTTTAAATTGGCTATTATGTCTATATTGTGGTGAAGAAATTTTAAATCTTTCAAACACACATGACTATAGTCTAATCATAAATGTCCTTCATATAATTGACAATTGCCTTTTGACTTGAGGCACTCTTAGGAGATATTGAATCTAAGGGGAGAAGGACAAGTGGACGGACATTAGTTCACTGGGGCCATGCTTTTCAATGGTCTGACACAGTCTCTTTGCTTCTCAGCCACCATGAGGTGAAGATTTCGTGATACACCCTGGCCTCAAAAGTAACTGATTATAGACTGAAATTTCTAAAAGGTGAGCCCAAACAAACTTTTTCTTTCTACGTTTTTTTTTTTCTCATATGTGTTTTGTAACCACAGTGGGAAACATGACTAGTATAGTGCATACTAGTCAACTTGTTCCTTCCTTCCATGGACTCTACCATCCCCAGCCTGGTAGGTTTCATGCTACTCTCAATACAAATGAGATTTTATCTTCTCAACCTCTACATGTGAAATCATTGGTCTTAGCTTCTTTTCACATTATTGATATAAATATCCCAACTAAAGCAATTAAGGAAGAAAGGGCTTATTTTTGCTTACATTTCAAAGGTATCATCATGGTTGGAAAAACCATAGCAGCAGGAGCCAATTGCATTGTGTTTACAGTCAGGAACAGAGGGTGATGAATGTAGGACAGATCTGAGCTAGATTTCACCATTTTATAAAGACCCATGCCAAGGTAAAGCTCCCAGCAAAATTAAGATGTGTCTTTCCACATGAATTCAAAAAATCATGAAATCTCCCACAAACTTGCTGAAAGTCTAACAGAGCCAAATCTCTCACTGGTGTGCCAGGGGCTCTCCTAGGTCATTCTAGATTCTGAAAAATTGGCATACTAGCTATCATATAATGCAGTGTGTGCCTTTCTTAGCCTGGCTTACTTTGCATATAGCAGAACTTTCCAGTTCTTCACATGTTATCACAAATGACAGAATCTTATTCTTTAATGGCTGAGTATTCCGCAGGTGTTTTTATTGTGTAGCTATCATAAATGTTTCAATGAACATGGGAGTATATTATTCTCTTGGATGCATGTATTGAAGTTTATAGAGAAGACCTATCATCTAAAAATTAGTACCAAATGGACCAGAGGCTGGGGAGATGGTTGTGGTACAGAGCTTGCAGTTAAGCCTGAGGTCGCCAGTTTGAATCCTCAGCCATGTTAAAGAACAGGCAAGGAAGCACATGTTTGCTAGCCCAGTACTGGTGAGGGCAGGGACAGGCAAATCCCCTGAGTCTATTGGCTGGCCAGCCAGCCTAACTATATGAGTGAAAAACCTGCTTCAGATGTAAAGGTAACGATTGATCGAGAAAAACACCTGATGTTCTTCTCAGGCCCCTACATGCATGTGCATATATCCATGTACATGCACCTACATCCACACTTGCATGCACCTGAATGCACACCTGCACACACTTAACACATTCGTACACCACATACACATAGAGACGATGAATGGGCAAACTTGTTTATTAACCTGTTACATATTGTTTATCATGACACTTTGCAAAATAGTCCTATGATGCCCATGAAAGGGGCTACTTCAAAAGTGTTAATGTGTATGAGGTTCCTTCAATTCCAGAAATGCTGAAAATGTTTTAAGATTTAATTCAAACACATACTTCAATAGAGGGTTGAAAGCATAATTTGAAAATAAATATAATCTTAGTCTGTTCAATTATCTAAATGCTCAGGCAAAATTCAGTTTAAAATATCATTTACTCTATCTAGAGGATTTCTTTAGCTGTCCATTTTATCTACTGAAACTAGGACGATGTAAAAAATACATATTTTTAGCTTGGTACGGTAGCATGCTCCTGTAATACTGGCACTTGGGAGGTAGACACAGGCTCTGTGAGCTCTAGTCAGCTAGTCTATACAGTGTGTATATTCCAGGACAGGCAGGTCTGCAGAATGAGAACACATCTCAAAAACAAAACAAAACAAAAGCCCCTACCAATTTATCAATAAGTATATTTTTAAAGAATGAGTGACTAAAGTCTAATTATATTCCAGCAACAAATCCTTTTAGATGTGTCTTTCATATTACAACTAGTCTTTTATGTGTAGTAAATGTACCTAAGTTCTTGAAGGTATATCTTTAGAGTGTCCCTGGTGGAAAATATTTTATGTCAACAATTACAGGTTCAAATATGAGCAGCATGTTACTTCCAGCAAGCCCTTTGTGTCTGTTGCATTTATGTGGGCAGTATTTCCTCTCTTCTGTTTTCAATGGACAAGGACCTGCTTACACAGTACCACACCACACATCCTGTTTATCAGTAGATTGAAAGGAGTTAAACAAGCTTTGTTTCCTTTTCCATGTGTCATCACGGTACCTCACCAGTACTCTGTGACATTATGTATCATGTTACCAAATGGTCACCATCATCCATGGTAATTTTTCATTCATGAATATTACCTACCGGCAATTAATTGTCTGTTTGAGAGCTTAAAAGATTGTTCTTTCTACTTCGTGAGGGTTCAAATTGTTTCAGAGTTTTACATTTTGTGCATCGCATTTTTGAGAAGAACCAAACCCCTGTAAGCAGCTTTCATATAATGTGTGTGAATCTGTTTCTACCGCTGAGATTCTCACTTCAGATTTATGACTCTAGCAATCAGAGAGACCACATCTTGCTTTAATGTAATTTCAACATAGTTCCTGATGCAGCTGCTTGAACAGACTGCATACCATTACACTGATGTTCTATTTACCAAAAAGCCTTATTATTTAGCATTCATGTAAACTTCTCAGCTAGTTCCCTTAGAAACCTATCAATCCAAACTAGAAACAAGCCCTATCCCCTTGCCTTTAGCATTCCTGATATGCTCCACGTAAAAAGCATAAAACTAGAAGTCCCAGCCTACATGTTATAGCCCTCAGTTAATGCTCCTCCCCCAGGGCATAGTGATTACATTCTAAAAATGATGTCTTTTTTCTCTAGCAGCCAATCACACTCTGAACAATGGTATGCAGACACATATTGGTTATGTAGGGGTATGATGTGTACACTGTTGAATTTCACATCCCAGTGTCTTCCTCTTTTCAAGTATTTCACAACACTGATCCCTAGCCCAAGGCCATGTCCCGAGAATAAAACACTCTTTCTTCATCGAAATGTAAAAAGTCCTGTTTTCAGACTCATCAACTTCACCACTTTGAAAGAAAAGAAATAGATTCATCTGGCTCGCCACACGGAATGTTGTTTTCCGGGCTCTGAGTTTCATGAACACTAAATTCAATTACATAATGGACCATGTGATGTGGATACTGCTAGCATTCTATTTGGGTCAGTGGGACTAAGCACAAATAGAATAATCAAAACCACAGTGAATGTGGAATGCTTGTTTGGACTTGCTGGGGACACAGTGGAGAGGGCCGGGGATGTTATTAGAGTGAATCATACTGATTCTATTCCAATGTGATGCGCAAGTTCTTGTGTGGTGCAAGGAAGAATGCTACATACAATTTTCCTTAGGTACAAAGGTGCCCTAGAAAGTAAGAAAATAGCCAATTATTACCAGATGAGCACCATAGCAAACCTCCTGATGGACCTGTTTCTGGGTCAGGCAATCACCCAGCATCAGGAAGGCAAGATTTAAAAAGTAGGTGATGTTGGCCAATCATTATTTCCTGGGATGATGGCTTTTGTCAAAAAGAACGTGACAACACAGTGGCATGGCATGGTAGAAGGTCATGTGAATCATTCTACTTGTCAAATCTTATATCCAACTGTCACTGTCTATGAGATTTGATGGCAATGTATTTACTATGTTGAAAATTAAGTGATATTTTTTCTTTTCCAGTCTGAAAATGAAAGCAAAATATCAACTGTCAACTTTCCTTAGTGTGGTGTTGGTGATAATATCCATATAAAATGTTTGTTTGCATAGCTTTTAGGGATCAGGGATACTTACACTATCCTTGCTATTCAAGTTTCAAGAAGAGCCCTATGGTTTGCAAGTGCAGAAACCAGACCAGTTAGGATATCTCGCCTTTCCTGCTGTCATCAGAGAGAAGGTTCTGTGGTGTAGCATGTATAGTGCTGTACCTGGAAAATCTTGAGCAAACCAAACAGAGGTGCTCATCTTGCTAACCCAGCCCCAATTACAGTTTTAGCTGCATTAATTAAATCCCTTATACACCTAGCCAAAGCAAGTGTCTTAATTTGGTTTTTATTGCTGTGAAGAGACACCATGACCAAGGCAATGCTCATAAACACAAACATTTAATTGGGCTCTGGCTTAGATTTAAGAGGTTCAGTTTTGATTTTTTTGTTGTTTTTTTGTTTGTTTGTTTTTGTTTGTTTGTTTGTTTTATCATCATGGTAGGAAGCATGGCATCATGCAAGCAGACTTGGTGTTGGAGGAGCCAAGAGTTGAACATTTCAATTTGAAGACAGCTAGTATTTTCCACAGCCTGAAGGAAGGTGTCTTCTGCATTGAGCAGAGCCTGTGCACTAGAAGACCTCAAAGCCTACCTACACTTCCTAATAGTGCCACTTCCCATGAGCCAAGCATATTTGAACACCATAGCAAGAAAGCAAGCAGAGTTGAAATCGTTATCACTACTAAACAGAAATATTCCAGAAGGAAACTCGTCAGACAAGGATGAAACCTTCATAATGAGAGAAAAGTCCCTTTTAAGTAAAGAGAATCATCGATGAAAATCAGATGCGTGGGTTTTCTCTATTTATTAGATTTTGTTACAGTTCTGCATCTATTTAGTTTTAACAGAGTGGTTGCTAAGACAACCCTTTCCAGATGGAAGCAAAAGACACTGATGGGATAGCCATTGCTCTCAGATACTCAGACATCTGCAGGGAAAAGATTTCCTGATTATCTTTCTCCTATGGTGGTCATGAGAGTGAAAAAAATTACTAACTTTTCTAGACTGAAAGGTGGGACTTACAAGAGAAGTACTGTGGGAAACATTTGTATGATGCTGGTCTTCAGGGAGAGAAGGAAACATAATGTTTTGTTTTGATTCATATTGCAATATATATTATTAAAGGACTGTTACATTATGACATCATCACAAAATAATTTCACAAAAAGATTTAGTTTTACTCTACTCAGCAACAGAGTGAGAGACTTCCTGGTTCCTCTCTCCTCTATTCCTGATGAAGCCCTAAATGTCCAGCACCTTCATCCCTGATGGTACCCTAAGATGAAAACCTCCATCTTTGCTTCTTAATGAATGGCTTGAGAGTAGAGCACAGGAACCTGGAAAGAATGGGAAACCATCGAGTGTCTTTGAGTAGATGTTCAGATGGCATGTCACATACCTACTTCCCACATCACATCAGATACCAGTATCTTACAACTGCAGCTGAATTCAGTGCATGCACCTGCAATCTGAGCCCTGGCGAGGTGGAGGCAGGATGATCAGGAGTTTATAGCCAGCTTCAGCTTCATAAAGATTGAAGCCATCCTAAGCCACATGTGACCTGACTCCAAAGGGAAAAGGAAAAAGGAAAAAGGAGACAAAGGAAGAGGGAGAGAATTGGGAAGAAGTCTGGGTAAATGTCTTTTATACAGTCATCTTTGATGAGCATGTGACTTTTCATTTTCAAAATATTTTCCAAGACCATATAGAGATTATAATTGTATATTTATTACAGATGTTGGATGAATTGTTTTACCTGTAGAGTTTCATTCATTTCTCATAACATGCAGGAGGAGTAAGCTCTTCCAGATAGATGGGTCCATAGGGTAACCTTCCCCACCCCTGTTTTCTTGGTTAACATCAGAACCTGACTTTGATTTCAAATTTAGCTGGCTCTTATTTCACATTCTTACTCACAAATTACACTTTCCTGAAATTCAAAAAACATCAGTCCTTGACACAAAGGCATGAAACATAGTGTCTATTTCTGTTCCGCCTCTCTCCCCCAGGCAAAGGCTTTTGCTCTAAAACTGTCCCCAACCTGGAGTACAAGTGCAAGGGTTGCTGTCTCTCTTTCAACTTGCTTTTGCCCAGTCCCATTTAGTTTCTCCTTTCCTCTTCCTTCTTCCTTCCTCTCTTACAGTTACCCCCAGTGGCCCACTAGGAAGTGGATCAATAACTCCTGTTGTCTACCTTCCATTCCAATGCTCCGTTCTTCTCAACCACCCAGGCAACTAAAATCATTCATCAAGTACAGATTAAATGGAACTTTTCAGGGAGTTCATTGTCTACCAAAGCTGGTTCAGAACAAAATAAAACAATTTTCCTTCTAATGAGATTCTATTAGAAAGAACTCCATGGCAACAATTATCACCTCACATGATAATTGTTTGCTTGACCATGGCAGTTGACTGCATATCAGTAGGGCACTGCTCTGTTACTGCTGCTTCCTTGGTCCTATTCTTTCCCCTTAGAAAAAGTCTACAATTCAGCAGAGAGTATTATTTGAAAACTTGGACTCTGGTCCTATATAGAATTTGAGAATAAAAAGTTAAATAAATGATCTGCCTACTCTATAAAATACTATATACAGCTTAAAATTGAAAAAATAACAAATATATGCTTATCATTACCTCTTCACACACACATATATATATACAAACCTACAAACATGAATGTATGTACACACAAACACACACATACTCACACACACATACACACACACACACACTCACACACACATACACACACATACACACACATACACACACACTCATACACACATACACACATACATACACTCACGCACACACACAGACAGACAACACACACACAAATGTAAGAGCTTATTTAAGTTGTCTTACAATTTATTAGGTGGAAATGTCCTCAAAGAATAACTATTTTCACAAATAGCATAAATGAGTTAATTTCTTAAAATTCATATTTGCATTTGAATCCACAGAAGAGAAACAGAGAGGTTTAGGAGGAAGAACAGGAAAGTGTTAATATGAATGTTTTCTGAGAGAAGGCAACGGGATTTTAGGGGAAATTACAGAAGCACTAGTAATGTGCTATGCTTGTAGGTTAGGTTCATATAAAAAGGAGTTTGAACATAATATATGCTTTTCTTCAGCTGTCTCAAGCATGGTCTCATATGCCAACCCTTACCTGTGTAGGAAATAAAATCAGATGTTTTAATTTTCCATTTTGTGCATGAAAAACTATACAAAGGAGTCGGACAAATTATGCTTCTCAACAGTTATCTCTTATCAAGTGCGCTCCCTCTCCACATTTAACTTGAGGCTACAGAAGTTGTGGTCACAATTATCATGGCCTTGGGAATGTTGAGAAGCATCCCATGCATTCATCAAGCATTTTAACATTGACTGTATGCCCCATCAATGTTGGAAGAATTAAGATAAGTGAAGCATAACATAAGATGTTTTCAAAAAAGTAATTGTATTGATAAAACAGTTATAAAGAAAAAAGTCAAAAGTGACTAAGAGGGATTATTGGTCACAGTAGACTTTGCTGGTATCTAGAAAGGTGTGTGTATGTTGTGTGTGTGTGTGTGTGTGTGTGTGTGTGTGTGTTGTGTATGTGCATATGTACATATATATGCCTCTCTGAAGATATATGCATATGCCTCTCTAAACATATATAGTGTATCTGTATGCATGCATGTATATATGCATGTATTTTTATATGCAAACATAGACATGACTCTCTAAAGATATATATTCCTTTTTAAACATATTTATCCCTCTTTAAAGATTCTATATCTATATTTATGCTACTCAAAACACACACACACACATATATAGTGTATATGTATGTATGCACACATTTTTATGCATATATAGCAGTGCAGCAGATGTGAACAGCAGCGGAAACAAGAGCATGTTTGTTATAGTCAAGGAACATCGAGACAGCTCAGCACTCCAGGCAAATTTTTCCAACATGGGAGAAAAATAAAAGGTGGCACCAAAGGAGAGGGGAGGCTAGTGACTTCCAGCTACCAGAAGGGCCCTTGTAAAGGTTTATGTATACAATCACAAACTAGAACAAGGTAGCTATCATGGTTGCCTGCCTTGCTACCACCACAATCCACAGTTCATGTTGTCAAGTTTCCCTAAGCATGTGGACTAGCCTCAGAAACAGATTGTTGGGATTACGTACAAGGAACAGAACCTGAAACTGGGTAAAGTGACGGAAAGGGCACAGGATGGCAATAGGCAGTGAGACACAGTGAAGACAGCAGCTTAAAGGTTCTGGCACCACTCGGGGAAGGACTCGGGGAAGGACTCAGGCATTACATAATGTGCATTAGTTGTAGGAACATTGGAGGGTTTCGTTGAGGAAGAGTTAACACTGAGTTCTAGGGTATTGTTTGTAATACTTTAAAGAGAAAACCTGTAAAAGTGAGTTGGCTTGATCTAACAATCTTGTCTTATTCCACTCAGATTGTTACTAAAAAATGCTATAGTTTGTGCAGTTTATGAACAACAGGAATTCATTTTCCACAGTTGTACAGGCTGACAAATAATGTAGTTACTTGCTCATGGATGTCAGGAAGTGATACAATTCTCTGGTCTCCTATCACACTATTCCATCTTTGAGGATTCCTTCCTTCACACCCTGCCTCTCTAAAATCATCTCCCTAATATAATCATTTTAGGATGAAGTTTCAACATAAGAATTTGGGATAGGAGCATGAACATTCTAAACATGACAAATCTTAAGTTTATTTCTAGAAGACAGAAAAATGCAGTCCTAGTTTAGGGAAATCCTAGGATTTAAATTGAAAAAAATTATATATATATGTATATAATGTATAATATATTATTATATAATTAATATATGTAATGTATTCATACATAATATATAATAACATATATCATCATATAATATAATAAGAAATATAAAATATTATATTTAATATATCACATAATATATAATATACATAATATATGAATACACAATATATTCATATATAATATAAGGCAAAATATATAACATATAATTAATACATATTTAGTATTATATAATATGTAATATTATACATATAATTATTATATATCATATATATTGTATATATTATATAAATATGACATAAATAATAATACATAAATAATAAATACTAAATAGGCTTTCCAGTATCACAATATAAATATATATAAATAATAATAAATACTATTTATTTATATACTATATATTATATAGTATAATATTATAAATAATAAAAATATATAACAAATAATATATATACTAATATATAACATATTATATATAATACCATTATATATAATAAAACATATATATTATATATTATTACATTATAATAAATATATATTATATATTTATATATATAATATATGTAATATATGTTATTATATTTATATATAATATAAACATGATATTAAATATATATTTATATAACATATTTATATGTTAATATATAATTAATATATGTAGTATAACACATAGTAATTACAATACACTATATACATATATATGTATAGTGTGTGTGTGTGTGTGTGTGTGTGTGTGTGTGTGTGTGTGTTTTTCTGAGAGGAAGAGAGTATAGAATACAGTCTATGTTAGGTCAAAGGCCTAGGGCCTTTCTGCTAGGTTTGATTGGACCAAACTCATGATCAGATTTTTTTCAGGAGCCCTGTGCTAATAGCCCCTGAGTATTTGATGGAGGAAAAATGATAAATGATTTTTTTTTTCATAGAAAATGGTTGTTTCCATTGATATAAAATGAAATTGTTCTAAAACGGCAAAAAACAAAATGCACAAGATGTTTCCACCTAGAAGGAAAAGGAGGAGGCAGTGAGCTCCAGGAACTTGAAAACTGTTTGAAGTGGGCGTGGTGTGCAGACCTGGAAAGCTGAGGCAGGAGGACCATGCGGCAGCCTGGAGTTACATAAGAAGACTCAGTGTTTTCTAACAAAATCTCAAATGTTCAATTTTACAAATAAAGACTTGGGAGCCAGGTGCTGGGGTGAAAACCTACTAGCTCAGAGAGACTAACAAAGCACTCAGCTGACCTTCCTCCTCAGCTGACATTCTAAAAGAGGAAGCAGTAAGCTCTCCTCCTCCATACTGTCTCTAAAACCCTCAAACAGAATGTCCCTCCCTTCTACTTCCTGTGTATCTCTATCCATCCTCCTGACTGCCTCTTATTCTCTCTTTTTCTTTCCCTATGTTTACTCCCTGGTTGTTTGCTCCACCTCTTGACTTACAGTTGACTTTATTTAATCCCATTTATGATAAGCAGAAACATCTCGTATTAAAGGTATGTGCTAGGCTTGAGTCACATCACAACTAGAGACAGGTTTTTCCAGTAAATAACACAGTCTCAGGGTTCACAGTGTGATCAAATATCCTGCAATAACTTAGTCTTAAACGAAAAAGAAAGTTGAGCCCTCAGTACTGGTTGGTTCAGCAGTTAAGAACACATTTTGAAGATGACCTGAGTTAGTTTCACAGGATCCATGTCAGGTGGTTATCTACCATGTTATAGGACTGCTACATTGAACACTAGTATAAAACTTAGCATCTATTATCTATTTTTAGTCAAGGAAGTTACAGATCTGGCACAATCCATGCACAGGTAGGGAACCTGAAGTTAGAAGATGTCAAATAGTACTCTGTTTATATTGCTCTTAAGAAGCAGAACATGAACTAAAATTTGACCCATTTTGTTCTAAAATCTGTGCTTTTAAGCTCTAGGCCCAGAGCAGGCTAGATGTTCAGCAAGTAAAGGCACGTATTTCAGAAGTCTCATGAACTCAGTTTATCCACAGAACACACATAAAAGTAGAAGGAAATAATTAATTCCACAAAATTGTCCTCTGTCTTCCACATACATATCTCTACACAAACCTTACATGCACAGTTTGAATAAAGTTAATGGGGTAGAGAATCATGAAACAAAGACTAGATTGTATATCAGTCAGTAATTTGCATACTCTCTTCTATCCAATCAGAACTAACACAGTAGCAAGTACAGACAATGATCCTTAGGTAATGACCAGGCAGTTTAACTAACAATAATTCTCTAAAATAGAACACTCAACAGTTTTGGTTGTGAGCCTAGCCTTTAATGGCTGAGCCATCTCTCCAACCCAACACTCAACATTTTTAAGAAATCAAGATGAATGTTATTACTGTGTTATTTTAGGTGGCGATTTTTGCTGGGTAATATACATATTACTTTGACTCCTCAGGTTTCAAGGACATGCACCCTCCCTGTCGATAGCTACACGGGATGTGTGGCAAAAAGATTTGAACGATTCATTAAATGCAAATGTAAGGCAGCACATATGGGGAAGTGTTTATAAGGTGGTTTGGGAAAGAGGACTGAAACAAATTCAGGTTAATATCCTTACCAGAACGAGCTGGTCCCGTCCGGTAAGATCATAGAGGCGATTCTGGAAAAGCTGAATGCAAAACTTCTGTTACTCACCAGTACCTGGGTTGAGACATGCTCTTCCCTTAAATCCCTAAGTCTAATGCCTTTTTATCAATGCTAGGTCTTTGTGTGGGTAATTCTAGAACAGGGGATATAATCAACAAAGCAATAACGCATGCTTTGCTTTCAGGTCTGCTAGCAAAATTCTGAATGGGTGATGAATTATGCTCCCACCCAAGCCAAAACTGCCAGCACAAGATTATCAACCGAAGCGATATTAAATGGGGTTTAAATTATTGTTTTAATAAGGCAGAATCTGGATTCCTCCCCGGTTCTTGACCAGAAGCCTTTGTCAAAGAATCAACTTTCCTTTGTGTTTTACCTCCAAAGTTTACCTCATGTAACATGGGAGAACACTATTATTTAAATTATACAAGCTACCATGGGTTCTCCAGCAGCCCTTTCTGAGCCTCTTTATAGATGAACTAGTTGGATGTTGGTCAAATTTTAATAAAACCAAAACGAGAACAGCATTGCTTTCTTTTTAGGTCATTGGGGTAAAGAGAACTTGGGGACAGCTAGAAATAGTTACAGGAAAACCAGAGATGAGTCTGTGGGTGTTTGAACCCTGTGAACACTACTTGGCTTGCTCTCTGACCCAGTCTGGCCTCAGTGAGCTCCAGAAAAAAAAAAGAAATGGCAGGTATGGTGTTGCCCCAGTCGGTCAGTAACCAGGAAGCAAGCTGCCTACTGACCACACTGGCCTGCCCTGGCACTGTCAAAGGGTCTGTCCACGACTAAATGTGGCTTGCTTGTTCTTGGAAGGAAGAAAACCTTCTCTGTTTGCAAAGATGGATACATGAGGGATATCTAAATGGACTAGGGACTATTCTTCTCCAGTGCCAGGTTTGTGTGCAACTCTGTCTCTAGTTATAAAGATTATGAGGAATGAGCACCATAACAAATACCATGCAAGTACATAGGTGTTATCCTGGTATTGCTATCACTTCCTGGCATGGAATCTGGTTCCTGCCATTCACAGTCATGAACCATGAAAAGGAGCTGAATCAGAAAGTGAAGGGGACTGTGGAGGTTAAAGACCTTCACAGGGGAACTTTAACATGATCCAGTTATTGAATTCTAAACTTAGTTGAGCTCTATGCTAACAGCTTTACATAAGTCTTTCAACTGAAACCTTAGACAAACCTATGAGGCAGGAATTATTAGCCCATTTGACAGGCCAATCTGTTACATCTTGAAGCCAGCAAGTTTTTATAAATCAGAATAACCAGTCTGGTTGATGATATTGCTTCTCTGCTAGCCTAACCAAAGTCTATTCACTGGAGTCCTGAACACACAACTCAGGACATCCAGGAGCAGGGTTTCTATGCTGGCCAACTGGCCCCAGAGGCAGCCAACATTCTCTGGACTGCATCTCCATTATGGGAAGCTGGAGTGTAGCCCTCTGCACAGCTGGCTCTCCAGCAAGCCTCTGTTTCCCTTGGATCTCCTTCTGTCTGCTAGTTTATGACACTCAGGCCTTCTGTTAAATCTGGTAGAATCTTAAGTGAGGATCATGTTTTGCACTTCTATGAAGCTTATTGTTTGAAAGTCTTTACAGAGGTCATTACGTTAAGTCACTAATCCATCCTCTTCCTTGAATTTAAGTATGTTATTGTCTTAAATACAAGCAATTATATGGGCATATTTAGCAATTGTTTGAGAGTTTAGTTATGAATGAATAAATGGAGTATGGTTGGCCTTTACTAAGGCAGCTGGTGGCAGATTCATGTGTTTCTAGACAGCCACAAGTCTTAATACATATTTTAACAAGACAGTGTTTCCCATATCAAAAATCTAGGATTCTACCTGTGTATCTTGTAAGCCATAATCTCATTTTTCTCTTCATGAAGATTAAATAATTTGCATCAGAAGCTGGGACGTCAGCCCCAGAGCCTTGCCTGTGGCCTGGGAAACTCAGTCTCATTTCCTTTGCATGAAAATAATGATTAGTTTCATCTAACGCTTTCTTGGGTCACAAGGCTATCTTTATAAAAACTTGGTCTTTATTGTCAACCCCTCAGAGTTAGGAGGTTTACAGTGCACTGGGTTTAAACCTCAGCTGGAGCACATTCTGGCCCAAGCAAATTCTTCAACTTTTCTTTATATCAGGTCCACTATACATAAAGTGGAAGCAATAAAACAGTTTCCTATCTCAGTTTGATGGTGAGATGAAATGGGTACATGGGCTTAAAATTTCTGGTATTTATAAGGCTCAGTATGTGGGTTGGCTGGTATTAAAGTAGTAAACATACATGCCATAATTCTGTAAGGAGAATAAATCTCATTGTAGACTTTGAGTAATTTTTCCCATCCTGCTTGTTTGCAAGAAAGGATTTTCATATACATCCCCTGCTCCCCAATACTTACACATAATTACACATGGTGGATTAATTCCAAGATCCTTATTAGGTACTGAAAACTGCCCATAATGCCAGGCCATATGCCTGTGCTGTATTCACATGGACATACCCATGATTATTTGTAAAATTATGCAAATAATTAACTGTAAGCAATAATGAAATAGATTATAAACATGTGCTCTCTGTTTCATTAACATTTTTTATTTTATTGTACTTACCACATTTTGTTCTCATTTTCTTAATAGGGTATTTTAATGCTTCTATTTGGTGTAGCCAAATTGTCAAGACTATGTTTGCTCTTTGGGACAATTATTAGGTAGATTAGGGTATTTGAATGTGAGGATACAATGTATCTTATGACATCCTTAGGCTACATTAAAGGATGACAGAGAAGGGAAAGAGGAAACAATAATGTACAAACTGACCAAGAGCATCTAATATCCTTGGTATATGTAACAGCCTACTCTTGTAACTAATCCATCCTCAAATATGGACATTCATCCACGAATGGTCCCCATGACGCAAAATACCTCTTAAAGGCACCTCAAAAATGTTACTTTGGAGACATGACATTTTATGGGGACAGATCACACTCCAAGCCCAGTTGGACCAAGTATGACTCATATTCCAGTCAAGGCAGAAGAGGAAGCACCATGTCACCTTGGTATTCACAAGAATGTGTAACTTAAAACTACTCTGCTTGCTTCTAGAACTTTTCCATTTAATGATTAATCATAGAAAACTAACAACAGAATGGGAAACTACAGACAAGAATAATCCTTTCATATAGAGATAATCTCACTGTAGAGAAAAAGAATATGCATGCAAGTGACCACCTTTATGTGACTGTTGTACATATCCTCTCAAAATCAGGCTGGAGATAGACCATCTGGGCCAGATGTGAGTCGCTGTGTTCCAGTGTCAACTTTAAAAGAATGTGTTGATCTATTCAAGTTGCCTTTTTGTAACTTGATATTTCTATTTCTTAGTGTCCTGTGTTGCTTTCTAATTAACTACATCCATTTTTCCAGATATCATTTTCTTAGGTGTTAAGAGTTCTGCTTCAAAAAAAATTGAAAATCTGCTTTTCTCCTCAAAGATCTTTATCATTAATATTCTCTCAATTCAACATGTTTTAGACTTAATAATTTTTTTCCCATACTGAACTTAAATTTGCACTCTGGTCTCCAAGTTTGTTCTCCTTTCTCCTTTACCATTTATAGCTCCTGGGTCCTTTTCATTATACTCCAATTGTTCTCTGTTTCACGAGTCCTTGAAAAAAAAAAAGAGAGAAACCTTTGCCTTCATTTCTATTGGAAGTTTAACAGTTTTATGTGATTTCAGGGAATATCCACATTTTCAGAAATACTCAACCAATAACACAGATCCTCCAATACGCTAAATACAACCCTGGGAATACTCCCCTTTGGGCCATACAAATCTCAGTCTTTAATGAGGAGTTTCCTTATTTATTTCAAATAGACAGACCAGTGCAGTAAATTCCTCAGAGTGAAATGTGACTGACAGATAAATAGCACCCAGGAGAATGAATTTTTAAAAAAGCACCCAATGGCTTCTACGTACTCCAGTCAGCTCCTGTGGTGCTTTCTGAAGCATTCTAAGCCCTCAGTGGGTCAGCACAGTTAGCAGAGTAGGCTGCCAGAGAGCCAGATGTTGCTGTTGGAGACACATCAGCAACACCTCGTGCGCAGCCACACTCTGCAGAGACTAGACAGCAAATAAACTTTGATCCTTTTATTACAGTCATTTGAACAATCATCATGAGAAGGAGTGGTTGTATGGAGCAGTTGTTTTCTCTTTGGAGAGCTCCAATGAGGCAATGAAGACTAGACACCAACAGATGCCAGGTTCTTAGTAAAGTTAGAGGAAGAGATGAAGCAGAATGATCAACTTTAGCGACACAAGGAATATCCCTTCTGTACCCTTCTCAAGCAAAATATACCTTATTCTATGTTTGAGTTCAGCACCAGTGCTTGGTCAGTGTCCACTGGTAACATTTACCTTGGCATGAGTCCACAGACTTTGGATTAAACACCATTCTTTCTGAACTGACAAAGAACTTAGGTCGCCCCCTCCCATTACTTTTGGTAAGAACTTTATCTTGGCAATGAAGTTAGTGACCCTTGAAATCTCCCTTCATCCTGTTGTCACCCAGGCACTGGAATGACAAATATAGCATTGAGGAAGCATTTTGTGTTGAGTGAGAGTTAACTTTACCTGTAGTTAAGGTTTCTCCGTCTGCTGAAACTGTTTGTCACTTAGACCTGTAGAATAAATAGAACACGTAGAATATTTGCTGCAGAAAGACAATGGCTCTAACTCACAGTGCAAAAAATGAACAGATCCTGGGACAGCACAAAGATCAGTGGCTTCTGTCAGGAATACAAGGACCTCTTTTTGCTTTCCTTAAATTCCAACAGCCACTTATCATTTGCTGATCTATCTTTAAACACATCTGGTAGCACTACTGAAAAGGGACACTCCCATCTTTACCCACTGTGGGGCAGTTAGCTTGAGAGTGGGCACAAGTGTATATCCTGTTGGGCCGAGCTGTAGAGAGCAGAAGTTCGGGGATTTGACTGAGTTCATTCCACTAGGCACCAGACGGATGCTGCTGGGCTCTGCCTGGTTGTGTGGAGACCTCAGTCTGAGGTCCCATGGAGGCAGGGCTTCTGAGGGCCTCCAGGCCAATGTCTGACCTGGAGGCTGGTGGTCTTTGTCTTTGGGCCCCCAGACGCTGCTGAGAGCTGCAGAAGAACAGAGATTGGTGGCATATTGGTTGGACCGGCCCACAGCTGAGAGAAACAATGTGGAGGGAAACCCCGACAGTGCCCCGCTGGTAGAGATTCTTTGTTACTGACACTCACTTGGCTGGATCAAGACTGGCTTGCTTGAGTTGGCAGGGCTCTGCTACAGGAATGTAGAGAAGTCTTTTAGTGGGACATTAGGCAGCAGCTCAGTAGTCAAAGGCCTTCTCCATGGTTCTGGGGATGGGGGGGGTGGGAGGGGACACAAGGAAGTCCATGGTTTAAAAGGTTTATTGTCATGGCAGATGATGGATGAATTTGGTTGTACCCCCCATCTCTCTCAGGGCAGACCTGAGTTAAATAGGGAAGGAGGAGGGAGCAAGGTCTGAGAAGGAATACTTAATTGGCTACACCCTCTGGCCTTCAGGTATCTCACTAATACGGAAATTTCTTGAGGCTGAGGCCTGTAGTCCATCCTCTACCTGTGGAGGGGCTGTAGGGGCATTGCCCTACGTGACTGAAAGGCCCTGATCAATGGAGGTCTTAGACCACATGTCAGGAGCCTGGAGTCTGAGAGCATGGTGAAATGCAGTCTGTCCCTTGCAGGGTCTCCAGTCAACTCTAGCCAGTGTTCCACCAGAAATCAAACTATCTTTCATGGTCCCACAACCCACCATCTTCATGGTGACTTCAACCACCCCACCATCACTGCCTGAGACATTCTCAGAGTTGTTGTGTGTCCAGCACCAGCAGTACCACTCTGAAGCCACCACCAACTCACTCCTCTAATGCAGCTGCTAGCATCTTCTCTTCACCACTTCACCCTTCACCCCACCACTCCCGCTGCCGTCACCACCCTTCCTAATACATCACTGCCAAACTTGCCAAGATGTTCTCCTTTTCACCTTTGTGTGTGAACAGAAGAGCTGAGGAATGAGTAAGTCTGAACGGTCCATCAAGATCACCGCTCAGCAAGGCGACCCAGGCAACTGTTTAATATCATCTGGCAGCTCCACCCATGTCTCCACACCATGTGATAGCCTGGAGCAATTCAATCCTGCCAGGTTGGACTGGGACTCTGGGGCCACTCAGTGGAGAGGTGGGACCCAGCCTGGATGAGGAGACCACAACCTGGTGCCAGGAAACACCTTCCCAGTTTCACTCATTTTCATTTGTACCAATCTACTCCAGCCAGAAGTGACTGTCCCTGTCTGTGTTACACATGGTTGCTTTGTTTGCATTACTGTATTCCAAGCTCTAAAGACATCATTCTTCTAGATATCTCTTTATAGCTCATCAGCTTTGATTCCTGTGATAGGTACACTACAGGAAGGGGATGAAGATTAAATCAATAAAACAGAAAAAAAACCATATGGTTACATTCCATTCTCTACACTATCATAATTCTTAAAAGCAGCCAAATGGTGAGATTTTGATTAGTATGGGGAGAGGGCCACTATGGATATGAGAATTCAAACTCTAGGACATTAGCCATCAAATAATAAACATTTGATTGTTTTGTTGGTACATAATTGTGGACCTTCATTTCTGTGATTAAATGTTGTGTATCTGAAGCTAAAACAGTGATATTCTGAAAGTATCTTCTAAGTAAGGTAATAGACAATAGCTTCTAAGTAAGTAATGACAGCAAAACAATACTAGTACAAATTAATAATGACAGTTTTTGCTCGGGTTTTTAATCATTTGCCCTGGCTGAGGTTTCCTAGAGAAAAGAACACAAGAGTATTGCAATAGTTTCCTATCATGCTGTACTGTTATGAGAAATTACTAGGCCAGATTCACAGATTAATGATAATGGTTATAGTATTGACTGGATAGAAGACCTCTAGATTTATTAATTAATTGCTTGCCTATCTTTTAGGTTTTCTAAAGCCTCTTTGTTGCATGAAATTTCCATGAAAGGAGAAAGAACAAGATGGCTTCCCAAGTTCCATAAAACTCTGCTTTGGGTTTCCTATCATTTATAGACAGACTCTGATTTTTAAAACATCTCCTGGAATGTAAATCATGATCCCAGCCCATCAAAGAACATTCCTGAAAATTCTTTATCTCATCAGCCACGATTTCACTGTGGCCCTTTCCAAGTTTCTGTAATCCAAAGGGATTATGAAGGCAAGATAGAAGGAAACACTCAGAATCTCTCCTATGAGATAATGGTGATATTTCTTAAAGTATCTTTGTCTTCTTGCAACATTGTCATCATAGAGGGTCACATTTTCCTCCCTGAAGCATCATCTGCAGAGACATGAATCACTCTGGAGAGCTGGAGCAAAAGGCAGTGGGGAAGGTTTATATGTTGCAGTCCAAAGAGCTTAATCAACAAAGACATACAGTTTGATGGTCGCCTGCTTTCAGGGATTTGGAAAGAAGTTATTCCTTCCACTCCCAACTCTTTGCTGATACATGTCTCAAAACCAGTGTTCATCTCATCATTATCTGTTCAAACTGTTTGGATTAATTTATTAGCCCATGCAATCAGAAAAGAAGTGGTGCTTGGTTAATGCTGTGCCAGAAACATCAGGATCTAATGAATGGAGTTCTGGCTTCAGAGCCAAGCTGAATGGCTCCTTTGCCAAGTCCATACAGGCTGACTCAATCACTATGCTTGATTAAATGGGCTTGGGAGTGCACTTCTTGAATCCTTGAAAAGGTAGTTAAACTGCTATGACCTGAACTTCCTTATCTCTAAAATAAAGGGATTTCTTATGTACTATGAAGCTATAATCTCCCCATAGACCATTCCTCATTGGGAAAGAGGAAGCCTCTGCATAAAACTTCCTTTTCCACACCACAGCATACTAAGGGCATAATTAGCCTTTTACTCTCATAGACCTTTCATTTATTCAACAAGTATTTATTGAGTTTCTACAAAGTGTGTGGTATTGCATTAAGTACTGGGTATAGAACATTGATTGAGCAGATATTATTACTTGCCATGGAACCTATAATCTGGTGTGGTAGCCACATATTAATAAAGAGTCCACACAAATAAGTGGATAATTACAACTTAGATATGTGCAAGGAAGAGGAGCAGGATGCCAACTAGGGTTTGGACACCCTTGCCTTTGCATAACTAAGTCAAATGTGAGAGTGGGGCTCCCTGAGAGGAGCGAAACTGAAGGAAAACATGGAGAAGAGACAAAAGACCGCCATGATGCAGAGGATAGATGACACACAAGCTCCAGCAAGTTCCATGCCACTTACATGGATGTACATCAGTAGAAAAATCTCAGCATCAGTTTCAAAGAAAACTCTCATTTACTGTTCATGCACAGTAAGGTATCATGTGACGTCTGCTTACCTGACCTTCCCTAGGAGAGAGACAGCTATTGATCATCCCCCAAAGTATCACATGGCCATAGAAATTTTATATGAATTTCTTTATATTTCTCTCAAATATGCCACTATGTAGGAGTAGGGATTAGTAAACCCCAAGAACTTGGTGGAATGTAAGTAAGTACTCTCAACTACCCTGTTCTAGTTTCTACTGAGACTTGTATATTATTTTATTTTCTTGGCAAGTATAACATAAAATATAGAATTGACTTTGTAGACTTATCTTTATGCCCAGTTACATTCCTGGCTTTTTATAGCTCTAAACCATCTGAACGTGATTAAACATAATTGCACACAAAGACATAGAACTGTACTTTGTCTTATAGCCCATGGTAGATGTGACAGTCCATGGAACTTAAGTTCAAAAAAGCAGAGTCTGTCCAGCCAGCAAGCTCTTTGCCCATATATGGGCTGATTTCAATGAATATGACATGACTGTTTTCTGGGGCTCATGGATATCACTGAAAACTGTTTTCCCCAAGGTTTCAAATGTGTTACTTGATGTATGCTTATAGATGATGTAGTGCTTGTCTGGGCTGCACACCCATTATATTGTTCTCTCTTTTCTACTCTGCCCCCGGCATGACTTGCCCATCATCTTGTACAGGGGAAGTTATAAAAGAGAACACTGAGTGGCTTTTCTGCCCTCACTTCTACACATCTGGACTTACAAGAGTAAAGCTCTGTCTATGACCTTGACCTTGTGAAATGCGTAGGAGTGAAATCTCTTCTTCTTTCTTCATTTAACACCTGGTTTGCCTTCTGTCCAGTCCCAACTCAATCCACTCACGCCTTAGTCCACCTCTTTTTGGCTTGGTTTCCAGCTGCAAATGCTGAATCCTTGCAGACAGTCCATCATGCTTTGGTGGCTCCCCAGACTCTTTATTCTTCGCTGTGTACCAGCTTCTCATCCCTTGCACCAGTTTTTCTTGCTCCATACCTAAGGTCAGGACTCTGAACCCATGGCAATCCAATCTTCCCAACACATTTTAGAAGCTACTAATATATTCCTATTCTGTTATTCCATAGTTTTTTCTGCCTTAAACTAAATTTCTGATGATTAAAACAGTTGAAAATTATACAAAAGAGAAATACAAAAATAATTCAAAATTATACCACACAGAAAAATGATTAAACATATTAATGAATGTCATAATATTCTTTCTTACCCCCCACCACAGATGACTGCCATATGACTATGACACCATTTTTATTGTAAAGGAATGCAAGATGGTAGGCAATATACTATTTCACTGTAGTTTTATTATTTTTCAAACCTTATTTTTAATGATGGTTCTTAAACACTTTAACCTCCCTTGTGGCCCATCACCCACCAGAGGTAGTGGGAAAAGAAAGGATATGGGGGAAGTGGACCTGTTTAGAAATTGTTCTTTGGAGCAACTCCCATCTGCGTTGTCTAGAAATTGGCAGTCAGTTCATGGGTTAGCAGTGGCAGCTCGATCCACTCACAAACACTTCACAGATACACCAGCAGTTCAATTTGGTAGAGTCAGGATAGCAACACAATCAGCAGTGTGGCACAACCTAGCAAAAACAATCAGGCTCAGCCTTGGTACAAGTCAGCAAGAGGACAGGCCAGCAGGAACACCAGGAAAAAATCTCAGCTGTGCCTCTCTCTGTGAAGCAAAGATCAGCAAAGACTCGAGACCCAGAAGCATTGCACAGCTAGCTCTGTAAGCAAGCCCAGCTCAGTCTCCATCACTGTCCATCAAGTTCTATTTATACTCCTTCTAACAGGTCTTGCTTCAGCACGTCTTGCCTCAGCTGAAATCACACTGCCAGTCATCCCAAGTCCTTGGAAGCAGCAAGGCACATCATCAGAAATTTTTGGTGCATTTCTTTCAGTGGAGTCCTGACAAATGGAGCTCAACTACACAACGTAAGATGGACCAATGCATGTGTGTTGTAGGCAAATAATCCCTCATCACGTGTCCTTTCACGTGATTGCATTAGCAGAACATCCTTTCTCCTGTGTCTGCTTCAGCAAAAGGTTCCTTCAAGAGTCTGTCTGTCTTTCACCTGTGTCCACTTCAGCTACATCATGTTCCTTCATGTGTTTGCCCCAGCAAAACAGCATCCAATACAACTGACTTTCCAAAGAATCCTTAAGTTTCCACTTCATTTCGCTGTCCATTTGCCTATCTGTCACAATTTGCAATCACTTGATAGATGGATGCATAGTCTTCTGTGTCTGTGTATGCATATGTGTGAGTATGCTTGTGTATTTACCGGGGGATATTTGGATGGTCTGAGAGTCAATGTGACCATCCAGAACATTAGAGATGGTAGAGCTGCTATTTGTAAATCATCTTGAGTATCATTTTCTTTAGAAACACCTCTCTAGTCCACAGCAGAAGACTTGCATAATAATGGTCCCATAAGGATATTCATTTCTTAACCCCGAGACCTGTCAACACCTTGCCTTTCATGCCAAAAGAGATAGTGTGGATATGTAGTAGAGCAATGAACTGTTGTTTATTTTAAGCCAGATCATCTGTTTTCTGAAGAACTTGGAAACCAATACAATGGTCTCATCCCCATGCCTGCTAATGCTTTCCTTAGAGAATCAGTGAGTCTGCCATTGTCCTCTCTGCATTTTGTCCAAAGGAGTAGAATTTCCCAATGAAACTTAATTTTTCCATCACACATAGTCTTCTGTTGTTCTTTAGCTTATTTACTTAAGGGTAAATTTAACTAAAATTTAATTTAAATTCTCCCAGGAAGGGAAGGAAGAAAGGACATTTCACCATCATATCAGCTAAAATGACCTAGCTAGCCTGCTGCAGATATAACCAATGGTCTCTATGCACAGCTGCTATCAATAGGCCCCCTGTTCTCTGTAGACTCCACAAGATGGAACCAAATACAGACTACACCTAAACATTATAGATTTCCTAAAAATCCTGGTATAAACCCAACCTTTCCTGCCAGTGTGGTTTTACATGATCACAAGTATCTTTAATGGTATAGCTTAGTAAGTATCAAAGGTTAAAACCTAAAGCAATGATTCTCAATCTGTGGATCACAAGCCTTTTAGGAGTCTCATATCAGATATGTGATAACCTGTATATCATATACTTTCATTACAATTCACAATAATAGAAAAATTACGGGTTATAAAGTAGCAACAAAAATAATTTACAGTTGGGGTCACCAAAACACGAGGAACTGTATTAAAGGGTCACAGAAATAGGAAGGTTGACAATCACTACTCTAAAAAGTGAAAGGAATTACTAGCACACGGAGAGCACTGGAAGCTATCAGCTCTGACTCTCAAGCTCATGACCTCTCTCTAAACTTAAGACATTGAGGCAAGCCTGCCACTCACCTGAGAACTGCTATTCACCACACAGTCAAGGACCACATGAACCCTTGTATTGGGTCTATTTCACGATCCTTTGATTACAGCGCTGATGCAGATGCTGGCTCACTTAAGAAAATAGAGATTTTATTGCAAGGGTTTTAAAGAGCTCTTGAAATCCACAGGAGACTGAAGATTGAGCCGTGAAAGCATCAGTCTTGAGTTTCTCTGGAGACCCAAGGAAAGAAAACGAACAGAGTTATAAGGGCACTATCTGCAGAAAGAAAAAAACTGAAAGATTTCAAAGCCTGTGAGCAATTCTTGGAAAATTAATGAGTGAAAATAGATTGATTATTTCTAAAATAAAGCAGAAAGAAATAAATTCAGAAGGAAGGGATTTCCCTCTTTGATCATGAACCATCGCAGCACTTTGCAGACATCAGCCTCTCTGTGCTTACCCACATCTCGTTTGTTATTGCACCATTTCAGCAGGTAACTGAGATTCTGACAGCTGGGTGCCTTGACCAAAGTCATAAGGCATCTAAAAGTCATACTAGATTCCCAGCATAGGTCGACCTTGTTCTTGTGATCAGTAAACTCATGGACTATATCATGAAACTCTGAGAATTCCTCTTAAAAATCTTAGATACCGCTGAAGAATATGAAATGACTACGGTAGTGAAAACAAAATTAAGGAAGGGCCCAGGCTATAATTAACAGTTCTTGGACATTGATTAATTGTATGACATTGGCATGATCATGAAATGAACCTGGCAATATAGCACTCACCTTCTTTTACAGATACCAGGATTATAATTTAAAGCAACATACTGACATATAAGTTCTATGAAAAGGGGGAACAATATATTCTTCTTTCCTACCCAGTGTGTGCTCTCAAATGTGACACATAGTCAGGATTTCATAAGCACTCATTCAATAAATGAACGTGAGGAGTACATTTTAACACATACTTTAATATTTTTAAAGTAGACTCAAATTTGATAGTACAGAATATATCTGTGAGAGAGCTGCTTAGTCAAGATGTGAAGAGAGAAGGTCACAGAAGTTTCATGGGAAAGGAGCCATGTTTGTTATAACGCCTCCTAGGTGAACAGAGGAGGGGGTGGAATAATCTTCATTACCAATTTACAAGTGTTCCTGAGTATTTTGAATACTGTTATGTCTTTTAAAGAGGCTCCCACACGAATCACTTCACAGGGGGGGGGAGAAGAAGTTCTGTAAAAAAAGACTTTTTAAGTTAACTGGATTGAGGAATGGGAAAGACAGCTAACACCTTTCTCCTCACAAAACTGATGACAGAAAAAAAACGGAAAGGTTTGTGATTCTTCTGTAGTCTGAAAACTCTAATTATTCTAATACCTCCCAGAGATATCCTATCTCCTTATTTCTTGAGAATTATAGAAATAACATTTAGACATATGCAAGCAAGCTGAATGTATTTGAGCTAACCCAGCGCAAGGATCGAGTCTCTCCCAACATGTGAGGACTCAGAAGCACCGACATTAAATATCTTTTAAGCAAGCCCCTGGGCAGGTATTCCATAGAGAGAAGGAGTATGGTATGAAGCCAGAGTGAGCTCACTATTACACAGATGGTAAGGACTCAAGGGCAGAAAGTCAAGAGGAAAAATGAATGTGTGTTTTCTGAGTGATGTTTTCAACATGTATACTAAAATTCATTTTATTTTATTGTTTGCACAGGGTGATTCACAGAGAAAGCTGCTAGCATAATGTGATAGTTTGGATGGGGAAATGGTCTCCGTAGGCTCTTACATTTGAATGTTTGGTCTCCCGTTAGCGGAATAGTTTGGGAAGGATTAGGAAGTATGACCTAAGTGTGCTTGGTGGAGTAGGTGTGGCCTTGTTGGAGGAGGTGTGACTTTGTTTGAAAGAGGTGCGACCTTGTTGGAGGAGGTGTGTGGCCTTGTTGGTGGAGTTGTGCCAAGCCGCTTGGGTGGGCTTTGAGGTTTCAAAACCCCAGACCAGACCCAGTCTCTCTGTCTCTCCCTCTCTGCTGTGTGTGGAACAGGATGTAACTTAGGGTACTCTTTATCTAAGTTTTCAAAGAAGGCTGTCAGGAGCTGAGGCACATGTCTGAAGCCGAAAGCATGAGTGAGAACGTGGAGTGGTCCACAGGAAGAGCATCCGGCAGGGTGGTGCTGCGGGAGGGTGAGAACTGGTACATGTGGCTAGAACCCTGGGGAATGTCATGAGTATTAAGTGGTGGGGCCAGAAAGATGAGCTGATTTCAGTCATATCTACATCCTGACCCTTGCTGTGGCTCAGGACCTGCCAGTGACAGGTACCATAAATCTTTTCTCCAAATAAAGTCACGATGATACTTTGAGTTAATGTATTAAAAATCTTAAACCACAATAGCTCCTTCAAAGCAAAAAAATTGAAACTAGTAAATCCAGTGTAAAACCAAAAAATATAATATAAGTTATAGTCAAGTTCCATCATGAACAAAATATATAATTAACATATCCTCAATGAATAGTTGCAAACTGAATTACTAGAGATATGAAAATAATTTTACTGGAATAAATAGAACCATGTTTTTTTATTGAACTGCTTTTTAAATTTTTTAAGTTTGCTGAAAATTTTTTTAATTAAAAAAAATAAAAAAAAAAAAAAATTTAGACAAGTGATGTACATGATATGAAATAGAAGTTGTTCTGGTTGCTAAGATTTAGCCTATAGACCTGAGAGTTGGGTACAAGACAGGGGAGGATTAACAACCCATGCAGAGGCTTAAATCAGAGGAAAGAGCAAGTTCTTTTCCAGATTAAATGCACAATAAGTGTACTAGACATAAGAGCCCACAGAGGCCCGGGCAACCCACCAGTTTACAGCTGTAATGACTCTGGTCCAGAATAAACTTTATTTAAACAAACAAAAAAAAATGAAAGATACGATGCAGATCATGGTAGGAGAAGAACAGAAAACTATAGGAAATGAGAATGTAGGTTAGAGGCGAGAGTAAGGGGACAAGAGGTCACCATAAGTGTGAAAAGTTTAGGGCACTCGGAGCCTGTGGCATGGGTTTCTTAGCTTCTGGTCACTAAACCCTACTTCAGTTAATCTAAAACTTAATGGCTACACTTGCCTCATTATGTGTGCAGGTTTCAATGAACTATAGTTTCTGTCAACTACCTTTCTTGTTTAAGGCCTGGCACCACACAGACAACGGCAGCAGCAATTGCTAATCTGCTTTAACTGCTGCGCTTGCCAGCACCTCAGCATTCCTATAAGGTATCTGTTAAATGGAGCTGGACAAGCAAGATGGTGGAAGCAGGACTCCGATTCTGTTCTGGTTTCAGCCAGGATTGTTCTGTTTCAGTCCTAACAGCTAGCAAGGCCTCCCTGGGGACCCTGGGAAATCACCACACGGTAACCAAAAGGCAGCAGAAATCTGAGCAGTCAAGAGGGAGGCGAGGCAACCTTTGTGGGGAAAAACATTTGTTCCCCTTAAAGAAATAGAGTTTGAAAAGAAAACAGAAACCTTGGGACGCAGACTCCAACACATACATGGTTACCACATCCCTCCATGAGGCTCAAGGACCACGCCAACTACATGATCTATTTCTTTGCCAGGAACAAACTCACGGCAGAGAAGTCGTGTTCTCGCACAAAATCAATCTTTGTGGTTATTAAATGAGATTTGTTTCCAATTGCTATTTTCCAGAGAGTTAACCACTCTAATTCTTTAAGTTCACATTCATTCAACCTTATATATCCATAATCGATACTGTGGTTCTGTGTTGTTTACTAGGACTGTAGATAGCCATGCCCTGGACTTTTTCCAGACGCTAAAAAAATATGCTGCAGAAAATGAGTGAAATTAAACCGGTCTAGACCTGAATTGAGAAGACTGTCTGAGAAAGAATTAGCTGCATCCAAATTTAGTTCGGCAAGCCTCTCTTCATGGGAAGCCCGGGACAGCATAGCTCCAACAGGAGGCAGGCAGCCATTTGACCCAGGTTAGATGAAAACGCACAGTGTGGTAGCCTGGGAGACTCCATGGGTCAGCTTCTCCACTCCCTTGCTGTGACCTGTGTGAAGCAGGACACAGTTCACTCCCAGGGTTCCTGATGATGCTGCTATTCACCCTTTACCAGGCTTTCTGTCCCTCTTTTCTCCCTTCACTGATGTCAGTGACATCTAACCTAACTAACTAGCTTCCTACACTTCATAGAACTCTTTATTGAAGTTTGTTCTAATTATTTAAAGTGTGAGGAGACTTTCCATTTGTCTTCCTTTATTTTCTGAATAAGTTTCTTTTTGGTGACCCAGACTCCCAAAATTATTTTATTTGGCATTATTATGTAAAAAGTTATCAATATTAAGACAATCCAAGGATTGAAGGAGCAGCTCATCTTCCTGTAAGTTTATATATACATGTATATATTCATATTTGAAAAAAAACCAGAAGATAAATAACTTCTTAAGGTTTCGTGTGTGTGTGTGTGTGTGTGTGTGTGTGTGTGTGTGTGTGTGGATGTGTATGGGTACTCGAAGAGGATGTCAGACTCCTGGAAGCTGTAGCTGTAGGCATTTGTGAGCCACTGGACACGGGTGCTGAGAACTGAGCTGAAGTTCTTTGGAAGAACAGCAAGGGCTCTTGCGTGCTAAGCATGGACACAGACCACTGAATGAATAGCTTCTAACTCCATTGTAGACAGTTTTGTCTAATTATGAATCTGAAAGAAAATTCACAATGCTCAACAGAGTGGTCAATGCCACGTCCTGGAACAGAAAACATGAAAAACATCATAAAAATAATTAGCTTGTATTATCTCCTTAGGTCCTGCTAATAAGTCAAATCCTCCTTATGGGTATATTTCTCCAGAAAATGGTTGTGAGTATGATATATGAATGACTCTCCCACTAGCTGCCTTATCCATGGACTTTACCTTTGTTTTATGGACCATTCTTCTTTATTTGGTCTCCTTATGAAGGTGGGTCTCATTTGAGACTCAGTCAAACACTGTGGTTATGCTCCCAGGCTCAAGGTCTGGGTGGCTTCAAAGTTCTGGTTTGTGCCTAGCTAAGCATTCCTAGATGTCTTACTCTATATTCTTTTGCTACAACAGGATTCCATAGCCTGGGTAAATTACAAATAATAGAAGTCTATTTGGTATTCAGTTCAGGAAGCTGAGAAATCTAAGAAGCTGGAACCAGCATCCAGCGTGATCTTTTGTGCGGCATCCAGAGTCAGGCTAAATGTATCCTTTCATCTTAAAGGCCCAACCTCATACCACTACAATGACGACTGAGTTCCAGCACGATTTTGGAAGAGACATCCAAACCATCATACTGGTAAGTCTTAGCTTCCCTGTGCATCATTATTTCATTTGTAACAAGAGCATAATTGTTGTAATGATTCCATATCTATGAAAGTCCTTGAAAATGTCTAGTTAAGAGCCAGTGTTCAGGGAATGGTGGGATAGCCTTTATTCCTCTCCTTTTACTGTCTTCTGCTTTCTCCTTTTTCATGAAATTCTTCAAGTTTGTAAGTTCAACCTACATCAATAACTACAACATCAAGATGAGCTACACTGTTCTTCTATGGGCTACTAAAGCTAAAACGTCTGTGTTGTTGCATCCTGTGACAATATGGAAATGAGTCCATATTAACCATGACCAGATGGACTCCCGTCTTGCTCTGTCACATTGACTAGAGACCATTATAGAACATCAGCTTTACTTACTAAAGTACCAGGGTAAAAACAAAAGGATCTACCTTTACAGTTCTCAACTCCCATATTCAAACAGAGTATCCTTCTGAAATTACTTCCAACAACCCAAACTAATTAAGCCAGTATTTGTTTTAATGAGATAGCCAGGCAATAGATGTCAATCCAGTCTCAATGAAGGTTAATAAATGGCATCTAATGAGTGTGGGGTGCAAATGGAGTGAATGTGTATTCCTGACATGGGTGTGGCCAAATGAAGGATGCCAATGCATCAGACCCACGGGAATGGCAAGGCCTTCCCTGGTTGAGTATGGTTGTTGACAGTGTATACAGAAGGTATCATCCACAGCTTCCTCTGCCCAGAAGACTGCAGCCTGAGACTTTTCCCCTGCAGAGTCCCCCACCTATGAAGAATACCTCACCTCCTTGCTCAGCTCTACACAATGCATGTGCCGAGTTTCTAGCTGCTAGTATAACTCCATCCCAACCCTACCCATTCCCTCCCTTTCTGTTTGTGTATCTGTGTTTCTTCATTTACTGACTGTGTTATCTCCCTAGGCCACATCTTGGCCCACTTTGTCAGAATCAGATCAATTGTAAAATCTGCAGCTCATAGCAAATGAGTTCACAAATACAGCTTACAGCATTTGCGGCTTCCCTGCCAAACTGGATTTCAGTAGGCTCAGCTCTTACGTCAGTTGTTACGAGGGAGTCATACTCTTAATCCTCATATCCACCATCAAATTTATAGTATTAAAAGTTTATGTTGACACACACTACACATACTTGATATTTTTTACTATGAAATACAGCTTTCTGTTTTGTAGCATAAATTTCTAGAATGCTTGCAAGGTTAAGCCATCTCATGGCTGCTGTTTCTTTGTCTGCATTACTCCTTCAAATGAGTACCTCTGTTAGTTTATGCTTGCTGATGATTTGGTTCTTGGTAAAAGCCATGCAAAAATGATGTCTCCATGTGTGGATCATATTTAAGTTTTCTATAATACTCCTGCTTTTCAACCATTTTCTCCACCATCATTTGATTATTCACCACTATGAATGATATCTTGACCAAATGTTAGTGTGTGTGTGGTGCACATGGTATGTACATGCTTGTGTGTGTGTGTGTGGTGCACATGGTATGTAAATGCTTATGTATGTGTGTGGGGCACATGGTATATAAATGCTTGTGTGTGTGTGTCTCTGTGTGTGTTGTGTGTATGTGGTGCACATGGTATGTAAATGCTTGTGTGTGTGTGTGGTGCACATGGTATGTACATGCTTGTGTGTGTGTGTGCACGTGTGCTCATGTGCCCGTGCTTATGTGTGAACACCAAATGTCTTCTTTGGTCACTCACCACCTTACTCTTTGAGGCAGAGTCTCTCACTGAATCTGAAGTTCAAGAATTCAACTAGGCTAGGCAGCCTGTGAGCCCCAGGTATTATACCTGACCCCACCTCCATCACACCAGGATTTGGGCACATGCTATGCACCCTGGGTTCTGAGGCTCTGAACTTATATCCTGTGCTTGCACAACAAGTACTTTACCAAGTGAGTCATCTTCCAGCCCCCATCCTGGCTACTTTTGCCTTCT
>JAJTUV010000360.1:2680000-2941875 GCA_021653895.1 Mastomys natalensis | reverse complement strand
ACCCTTTTTTAAAAAAAAAACCCCAAAAAAAAAATTTCCTGTTTTGGTTCTTTTTTTTTTTTTGTTTTTTCTTGTTTTGGGGAGATCGCAAAGCTGAAAAAAAACCTTTATTGGGAAAACCCAAAGAAAAATAGCTTTCGGTTTCCCCAGGAATATACACCTTCCCCACCATCCTTCCCAAAGCGGGCCGGGAATTTTCCCAAGCAATTTTACTCTGCTTCCTTTTTTCAAAATCCCAGGGGGGAAATAAAAAGTGTTACACTTTCAAATTAAAATCAGTTGTTGGCGTTTTTTTTAATTTTTTGAACTCAAGTTTGGTTACGTTTACACAGAACTAACAAATCGGGGTTCAGTGTTGAACCCGGGACATATTGAACATAAATGGAGAATGACCCACTCATTTTTGGGTGACAAAATTTCAGTTTTTCCCCCTGTTTGCTCTTTCGGGAAGTTTTTGGGGAAATTTTTGGCCCCGGGTTCCCCGGGGGGGGTTTTTTAAAAAATTAAAAAAAGGGGGGGGCCTTTTTCCTTTCCCCCCCCTAGAAAACCAAGGGGGGGGTTTTTGATTTGGGGTTATTCTTCCTTAGGGGTAGTAGTTAAAGATGGGAAGTTCAAAGTTTAAGTTTTTTAAATTTTGTCTTTTTTTTTTATATATTCTGTATTATATTTTTTTTTTTAAAAAAATTACTTAAAAATTTTTTTGTGTTTAGTGTTTTGCCTGTTGTATATCTGTCGAAAGTATCACATCTTGGAGTTGCGTTGGAGTCCATGTGGGTGCGGATTTAACTTGGTCTAGGAAGAACAGTCAGTTCCCTTTAAATGCGGGCCCATCTTCCAGTACCTGAATTCCTTATCGGTTCGTCGCAAGTTTTTTTTCCCCCATGCTGGGCATAGAGAGCCCGGGCCCTTTGCAATGCTAAGGGAGCCCTTTACCAATTGAGTTATTTCCCGAAATTTGTTGTTTTTGTTTTTTTTTTTTTTTTTTCCAATCTGGAATATTTTTTTTGATGCAGAAAATTTTTTTGATTGAAAGACGTACACGCACAATGTATACACACACACATAAAAAATGTTCTTTTAAAAGTCCATTGCTTATGATAGATGCATTCTGCCCCTCACCTTTTTTCCCATTTGGGTTAGATGTTTACCTATGCAGTTTTTCTTTTTTAATTGCCCTTTGTAATATTTTTTTAAAATTTAGGGACTTGAAAATCTTCAATTTTGTCTCTACTTTGTTCTTTTTCAAGTTGTTTTGAGTATTTAGGGCCCTCTAAAACCCCAGTGAATTTTATGATTTTTTTTTCCTATTTCCCATAAAAAAAGCCCCGGGAATTTAAAAAGAATTGTGTTAAATCTGTGCATTACTTTGGGGGGAATTGTTTGTTTTTTTTTTTTTTTTTTGGGGAATTGTCCTTAGCAGTGTTAAAATCTTTTAATCCACCCCAAAGATGTCTTTCTGTTTATTTAGGTTTTTTTAATTTCTTTAGCAGTTTTTTATAGTTTTTAGTATTGCCCTTTCACCTTCTCTGTTAACTAATTTCTAAGCATTTATTGTTTTGGTGATTATATATATTTTTTTTTTTTTTTTTTGGTTTTTTGGACGGGGGCTCTGTGTACCCCGGGGTTTGCCTGGAACCACTTTAGCCCCGGGCGGCCTCAATTTGGAAATCCCCCCTCTCCCAATGCTGGGATTAAAGGCATGGCCCCCACCGCCCGGGCTTTTTTGGGGGGTTTTTTAAAGGACATTTTACTTTTGCCCTTTCATTTTTTTTTTTTTTTTTTTTTTAATTTTTTAAATTATGATTCCGCATGTTCTGGGGGGGTAAGTGTTTTTAAGGGGGGAACCCGAAGGGTGGTTGCTTGCGGGGGGTTTTTTTAGCCCCAAGGTCCCCCCCCCCCCAAATTTCCCTTTTTTCCTTTTGGAATTTTGTTTTTATTTTCTTTTTTTTTCTTTTTTTTTCTTTAAGAACTCTGCAAAATTTGGGGGGGTTTTGTTCTCGTTTTTTTTTTTTTAAACAAAAAAAATTTTTTGTTTCCAAAGTAATTTTTCATTTTTTTTTAGTGTTTTTTCCAAATCACAGGCTTTGGGGTTTTTTTAAAGGTTTTTAAAAGGGGGTACTCGTGTTTATTTTTGGGCAAAGGTTTCGTCTTTCCAAGGAAAATTACTTTCCCTATATTTTTTCTGTATTTTTTCTTTTTTTGGTCATTTCCATTCTTTTGGGGTTTATTTTTGTTCATTTTACCTGGAAAAGGGGGTTTCGGGTTTTTTTTTAAAACCCTTTTCCCTTTATCGTTGGGAATATATTTTCCCCCTTTTGGTTAAACTTCCCGGGAAAAATATGTTTTGATATGTTGAAAAGCTTTTTAATAGCGTTAAAAATAGGTTTTACAATTTTCAAAAATTTTTTTATCATATCCTATGGGGGCCCTTAAATTTTTTTTTAAAATGTCTTTGCTGGCCTTTAATGAGGGTTAGGTTTTCCATAAAAAAGGATAAGGGTGTTTTCTTATGCTTTTTGGAAGAGGAAAGTTTTGGGGACATCACCTTTTATTTTTTAAATTTCCCCGCCTGAAAAAAGGTGTTTATCTGTGGCCCCCCTCCCCCCAAGCACCGGCCCCCTTCCACGGGACACGGAACGAGAAACATCTACTATGCCATGTTTTTTTTTTTTTAATGGGGTTCAAAAAAATTTAAACCAAGTACAGGCTTCATGTCAAGAGCTTTACTCACGAGCCCCCCTCCCACTGCGCCCCCCTTTAAACACTGTTGCTCGTGGGTTTGGCACCCCTTGGCCTTGCAATCCTACCTTAATTGGGTCATTTCAACTTTTTCATTTTTTCCTTACAGTTCTTTTTACACTTTTCGGGGGGCCAGTCACACTGATTCTTTAAATTCACCTGGAGGTGCCCTGCAAAGGATCCATTTAGCTCCTACTTTAGTGTTAATTTTCCTTGGGCTGAAGGTGATGGTCTGACTTGTATTTGTGACAAGCCTAAAACCATCCAAGAGACCATTAAAAAGGGAAAAGTTTAAATTTCTTAGGTTAAATTTTTAATAAAAGAATCGTCGACATGATTTAAATTTAAAATATAGAATCATAGGTGGGCCCACAATTTTGTATAAAAATGATAATTCAAATTGTTCTCATTTTAAAATTTTGGGAGGGGTGCAAAGGACAAGCTCATTTATGTATCTACTGGCCTTAATTTCTTTATCCTTTATCTCCTCAGTAATATTTTTCTTACCAGTTTTATTGCCCCAAAGGGTTTATGGTTAGTTTTCCTGCATGTATTTTTGGGTTACCTCTGTGCTGGTGCCCATGATGCAAATGGGCACAGTCACTATGCCGGGATTAACAGACAGTTGTGACCCCATTTTGGGTATTTGGGGAATTTTAAACCCGATCCTCTGGAACGAAACCAGGCCTTAATTTGCTGACTCTCCTCCTCAACAAATTTGAAGGGGAAATCTTTGCTATCCCATAATTTTTAAAAAATGGTTTTTGCTTTATCAATGACAGAATTTTTTGAGGCCAGACAGTTTTTGGACCTTTAAAGGTCAATTTAGCAGACAGTTTTCCAAACCCCCTGTGATATCCCGTTAAGGGGTTTTTCCTGGACAAGCCTGTGGAATAGACTTGACTACTGGAGCCCGGTTCTAGTTTTCTCTTTTGCCTGTCTGAAATTTTTTGGGCAAAAAAGCAACTTAGGAGAGAAAGGGTTTACCTACACCCCAGGTCATAGTCCACATCACGGGAGTCAGGTCAAGAACCTGACCAGCAAGATTGGGTGTTATTCCACACAGCATTTCCTCCCATCCAGGACATCTTTCACTGTCAGGAAAGCACAGCAGGGCGGAGAAGGTTAAGGTTAAGGCACTGTTCGCTCTTCCTGATTCAATTCCGCAAACCAATTTGCTCAAAACCCATCTATAATAAATCTATACCCTCTCTGCCCTGCAGGCATAACATGCTGTATACATAAAAAATAAATCTTTTAAAAAAAAGAAAGAAAAAAAAAGAAAAAAGAAAGCAAGCACACAAAACCCAAATGGAAGAATGTTCCCTGACGCCTTGTCCTCTGGCTTACTTATCCTCATAAAAGCCCACGACTACCTGCCCAGGGAACGGTTCTGTCTATCGTGGCCTTTCCACTTAACAATATGACAATAAACTAAAAACCAAACTGATAAAAGATGGTTAACTTAGACCTTTTCCAAGTGATTCTAGGTGTGCCAATTTGACAGTTAATGCTAACGAGGAAACCTTGGAAAGGCTCCTTTCCTTTTCCCTTTCCCTTTCTTTCCTTCTCTTTCTCTTCTCTTCTCTTCTCTTTCTCTCTCTTCTCTTCTCTTCTCTTCTCTTCTCTTCTCTTCTCTTCTCTTCTCTTCTTTTCCCCCCTTTCTTTCCCTCTTCCCTTCCCCCTTCCTTCCTTTTTTCCTGTCTCTGTCTTCCTGTCTGTCTGTCTTCCTGTCTGTCTGTCTTCCGGGCTATCTGTCTTCTGTTTGTTCTTTTCTCTTCTTCTCTCTGTCTGTCTCTGTCTCTCTCTCTCCCCTCTCTCATGGCCCCTGCTGTGTTCTGAGGCAGACCTGGAGCTTAAAATTGAACCTTACACTTGGTTCTTCCTGCTTCGGGGTTATGGCCTACCCACCCCTCCTTGCACTTTCATTGTTTCAGAACTTTACATGAGCATATATTATACATAAAATAATTGGCTTATGACATTTTCATACATGAACATTTTGTATTTTGTTCATATTCACCCTATTACCTTCCTCTCTCATTTTTTTCGAAATGTCTTAAACCAAGAACTCACTATATATTCTGCTCTGCCTCAATTCTCCCTCCTGTCCAGTCTCCCTAAGAGCCGTAAATTACCACACCATCCTTGTGTGTACCACTGCCATCCTTGTCTTCTAAGATTAAAAAGGAGACTTTGGTAGAATAGTGTCAATTCTAACTAAAATGAGTGTCTGAGCAGAGCCCAGTAAGGCTTAGTCCTGGGAGCGGGGCGGAGGTAGCTCTGAAATAGGGCCTCCTGTTTTTCCTAGGCAATACTCTGCTTAATATTTTTAGCGGGTGGTCACAGAAAACAAATGTAGTTTCTGATCCCAAATTGGTAAAAAAAATGTAATATTTTTAAAGGGGCAAAAACAATGCATTAAAATTCTCTGCCCCTTTAAAAATTTGTGTGCCAAGCTGTTAGGTTTTGTTTTTTTTTTTTTTCTTGGCTACCTACCCAGCCTCCCACCATCTTTTGGAGAAGGTGCCTGGAAATTCTCGGGGTTGTAGGGTATGACTGAAAAACCCGAGAGTTATTGTCTCTGAGTTATGCTGAGAGGCATCTGAATTTTTTGTGTGGGGTTTCTGCCCACGTATGTAAGTGTATGTTTTAAAATTCCATCTCTCTTTCAGTTTTTTAAGGACGTGGTATTATAAATAGCTGGGGAACTCTCAGGCACTTAAATAAAATATAATGTTTCAGTTACCTGAAACAGCCCAAAGCCAACATGGGAGTTGTAAGTTCTATGCTTGTGGCTTATCCTCTCATTTTGGGCCACAAAATTTTTTTGCAAGTAACGTGTGCGTGTGTGTTGTAACTAGGACACCCTGTTGTTATTTATCTTTCAATAGAAAACTTTATTTATTCACACTGGCTACAGCAGTGTCTGTTTCCCCCCATGGAAAAATCACCAGGGAACTTTCTTTTTAATAATTGTACCATCTGACCCCTTAGATGTGGAAATCCTTGGTTCGAGAACCTTTTCCCAGCGTTCGTAAGGGCAACTAACACTGTCTGTAGTCCAGTTCCAGCTTATCTAAATGCCCAATTCTGGCCTCTGAGCACTTTTATGCAAGTGGTACACTGTTTTGTGTAGTTTTTGCCACCCAACCTAAGCTCCTGGAATGGGCTGTTCTACCAGCCCCCACCCAGCTTTTCAGAATTCAACCGTTTAAAAGGGACACGATACAGAGTTTGTTCAGTTTCAACTTTGCCTTTAGACAAACAATTAATTGCTGGGTGCCACTATCTCACACCTGGGAAAGGGCCCTTATAAATAATCTTATCTCCCGCACCTCCCACCTGCCCTAAACTTTAGAGGCTCAGATACATGTAATCCCTGCTCAACACCCTGACCACCCATCTATAGCAGTCCTCCAAAAAACCTTACGTGGCTGCGTGCTTTTCTCCTCTCCAAAGCATGGCAAATTTTCCTTTCTTCCCTTTCTCTTGCCTCCGGGGACCCAGAAGTCCCAGCAATTGGCCCATGGCTTTCATCTCTTCTTTTAAAATTCATTTATTTTTTTATGTATATGAGTACACTATTGAGACATACCATATGAGGGGCACCCAGATCCCTTTGCAGATGGGTATGACCCACCATTAGTTGCTGGAATTGAACTCGGGAAACCTCTGAAGACAGTCAGTGCTCTTAACCACTGAAGCTTCTCTCCACCCCGGGCTAAAGACTTCTTTACTGATAGATGGAGAACCCAAATTTGGGGGGAAACAGGACACCCATCAAAACCACTCACCACAGTGCACTTACACGACTTTGCCAGGCAAAACACCTCACACACATAAAAATACAATAAAAATGTAAACTGTATCTTTATGATTTATGAAACTGAGTGCTTATAGCCAACAGCACAAAAGAATAGAGGCTGATCTGTGGTTTTAGGAACTATGGACTGAAAAGTTTTCCCTTTTTAGAAATTTTCTGCCCCCCACAAAGAGACTTTGTTGTCCTTGGAAGCTAGAGGAGTTAGGAGAAAGGAAAGAGGATTCTGACCACTGCTCCTGCTGTGCTTGCGTGGCTGCTCCTACAATCCCTGAATACTCTGTAGAGATAGAGAGCAACACAGAATTTTGAGGCATGCCTGAGTTTCAGGAAGCTGGCTCTGAAGCACGGGTTTCAGAGGCAGCCATATCATTTAGGTTCAGCGTGTGTACCCAACCATCGTAGTTCCACATTTGTGGTAATTTGAGTTTAGGACTGGGTTCCAAGAGATGTAAACCAGGATGGTAAACAGAATCTGCTACTTTGCTTTACCAAAGAATATTCTCTATAATAATAATAAAACAGGCTTTTAAATTTTATTTTGTTATGAAAAGGTCACACTAGTAGTCCTAGCTACCTGGAACTGCCTGTTAGGGGGACCAGACTGGCCTCAAACCACAGAAAACTGCCCGGGCTTTGTTTCCAGAGTGCTGGGATAAAAAGGTTTGTACTACCATCCCCCAACTTAGCTACAAGATTATTTGAACTTCTCAACTTTGTCTCGGGCACTGTTCGGTATGTTTTGTTATTTTTATTTAATCCGATAACCAACAACAAAATAGTTACTTGCAAGTCTCCTTTAAAGTTTATTGAGAATTTAACAATGTTAATCTTTTAAATTTAAAATTCACACAGCTAGTTACGTAATCTGAATCAATTCAGAGTCAATTAAAATTGGATAGAGATGGTTTGGAGCAGAGTTTTTTGGGAACTTTGTTTGTTACTGTCAACACCAGCAGATCACTCTCGGGACCTCAGGCGACCAAGGAACAATTATAAAGGAAGTTCAAACTTGGGCTCACTCCGTACTCGGAGCTTATGTAGTGGAAGGCATATGCCCAGGCTGAGGCCATCTCCACATCCTGTGTGTGTGTGTGTGTGGTGTGTGTGTGTGTGTGTGTATGAGAGAAAAGAGAGAGAGAGACAGAGACAGAGACACAGAACATAACACACACACACACAGAGAGTAGAGAGAGAGAGAGAAGAGAGAGAGAGAGAGGAGAGAGAGACTCGTAACTTGGAAAATAGAAAAGCAGGTCTATCCACAAGAGGGCCCCAGTAGGCTCATTTAAAAATTTCTCTCATGACACAATATGTGATTTTTATTTATACTATTGCAGAACAGATAAAATGATCGGACAGATTTTTTCTGTGGCTGATTTCAAAAGCCCAATGGAGAGAAGCATTGGATAGGTTGGAAAGAGCCGTGGTTCTGGGGCCAAACTGGCTTTACATTCTCAATTTTTTTTGTTCTCTGACTGCATGAACTCTGGTTTAGTTACTTACCCTCTAAATTTTGGTCCCTCATGGGTAAAATGAACAGCATATTAGAACCACCTCAGAGGTTGTTGTAAACGAGTAAATGAGCTTAGCACCTTGCTCAGCACATACACAGTGCTCTATAAATGTAGGATTTAGTTATTATTTTGACAGAATAGACTGTCCTCTGAGATGCTTAGTTATTGTGTTGGAATATGGGGGAAGGAGTCTGGTGCAGTTCTCTTCACCACCAACTGCTACAATTGTAGTCAGTGCAACTCAACAAAGAACAAATGCTTTCTGAGCAGACTGGGACATGCCTAAGGCTCAGAATCAGTAGAATTATGTCTGAGTTGAGTTTCTCCTTGGAGAATTTGCCTTCCTGCCCCATTTCCCCTGATGGGATGAAATGCTTCTCACTGTCCTGGGAGTGTGTGCATTGGGACATGGCTGTATATTCATAGGAACCTGATCCAGGGCATTGGAGAATCCTTCTGTGATACTATAGAGTATGTTTTTTTTTAAATGACTCCAGTAGAATGTTGAAAATTTCCAAACTCCAAGTACACAAAGTTAAAACAACATGCTGCTCCCTCTGCGAATGAATGGTTTTTCTTGCTGCCTCATTGCCAAACCCAATGTATCAATTTCTCCTTATTTAGATTGACCCTCTTGGCATTGTTGTCTACAACTTGATTTTTCTTGTAATTCTTTCCTTTAAAAATATTTATTTTATTATTTTTAATTATGTGTAGAGTGTGTATTTTGCATGTAAGTATATGCATGTATGTTCAGGTGCTCCCAGAAGCCAGGGGCATCAGAACCCCGATTTGGGGGTTACTGATGGTTCTGAGCTGTCTGATGTGGGTGTTGGGAACTGAACTCATGCCCTCCGGGAGAACAGTGCTCTCAACTGCTGAGCCATCTTACTCTGGCTCCTTCTCTTACTCTCTTTAAAAAAAACAGTGTTTTTAAATGTATTCTTTGACAACTTATCCCAGTACTTGGGAGACAGAGGGCAGGTGGACTCTGTGAGTTTGAGGCTAGCATGGTCTACAAAGTGAGTTCAAGGACACCCAGGTTAACAGAGAAAACCTGATTTCAAAAAACATTTTTTATAATGTATATAATGTGTTTTGATTATATCCTTACTCATACCTCCTTACCAAGTCATATCCTCTTCTGGATTCCTTTTTTTCCTAACAAGTTCCTCTTCTACTTTCTGTTTCTCTCTCTCTCCTCTCTCTCTCTCTCTCTCTCTCTCTCTCTCTCTCTTTCATGACTTAGTTTAATTATGGTTGCTTGTATGAATATATAGATTTGGGTTATTACTAGAATATAACTTACCAGTGGCTATAACACTGATGAAATAAACCCCCAGTAGTTATTAATGCCAGTAGCTCTTCAGCAGGGCGGGCCTATGAGCCCTCTCCCATCCATGTGGAGTTATGGCTTGGTCTTATATGGATCTTATGCAAGTAATCATAGCTCGTGAGTTCATGAGTATAATATCTCATGTCCAGGGAGCACTTCTCCCCATCCTCAGCTCTTTTCTGATCCATCTTGGTGATATTTCCTGAGCCATAGGAGAGATGGGAGGGAAAGAGAAAAGAAGAAGAGAGGGAGGGAGGAAGAGAGGAGGAGAGAGGGAAAGAGAGAAGGAGAGAGGGGCAGGGAGAGAGACTGATGAGATTCTATTTAGGGATACTCAACAGAGACCTTAACAGTCAGTATTTCTTAGCACTTTGACTAGATATGAGTCTGCATTAACTGCTGCCTACTGTAGAACATTTTTCTGATCAAGGTTGAGACTGCACTAATTTGTGTTATAAACATATATAAAGGCTGTTTGCTAGCAGGTCCATTTTGCAAATAACAGCAGAGATTCCCACTATGGCCTATGACTTCATTGATCATGAACTTTGGAGCAGGTTTACAGTACCAGTTATGAATTCCCTCCTGTGGAGTTAGGCCTCAAATCCAGTCAGAAAGCATGTTGATTACCTCCATATAGTCATGCCTCTATTGCTCCAGTGGTTATGGTAGCAAGCTGGTTTTGTAGTACTTAGGTTTACCTACTATTGGATAAGATCATTGATGATTCTTTCCAGCAGTATAAAAGCTAGCCAGCATGAAGGAAATTCTCAGGTCATTTCCAGCTTTATTTCTTTATGTCCCACATGCAGTATGTGATGTCTTCAGCATGAAGATATTACCATTGTGTTGTGGTGTATAGCCAAGAGCAATAGCATTAAGCCTGTGTTGTTTTGGGTATATCTGGGGCCTCTCTGACATGGGAAGGCATCCCATCCTTGGCACTGAGATTTTCACTTAACAACCCTTGACTTCTAGGATCAGTACTACTCATCCATGCAGTCTCTGCTCACACCAATCTTCCTGCTGCACCTCTGGTTTCTCAGACTACTTACTGACCTTTCTTTTACCTGACCTGAAGTGGGGCCTTGAGGACTACTTTTGGTCTGCTCTCCTTTGCACTCTGAGCTTCTCCGTACAACAGAGACTTTCCTTCTGTTGTTTCAGTCGTCAGTCCTCACTCCTGCTCTGATGGCACCAAGTCTTTGCCCTACCCATTTCCCTCTTCTTTTTATTCATGGATATACTCTGTTGGCTGATTAAGTGGCTTCCTTGTAGTCTGCATTTTAGCAATAGAAATGAAGACTGAGCCTTGATTTCCAACATTCAGATTCTTTGTAGGCTGTGGCCAATCTGGAGAAGGACCAGCAAGACATCATTATATTCAATCACTTTACTTCTCTCTTGATTGTTTCTTAGATAGACCCATTATCTTTTGTCTCTGAAATCATAATTTTCCAATAATCTATTTAGCTATTTTCTTGAAAATATGTACTTCATCCTCCTAGAGTGGGCATGAGGTAGGTCACATCCTCCCACTGCCTGGAGAACAAAGAGTCAAGCCTGCACTTTCATTGCTTCTACTTCTCCATGTTGTTTTATTTCCCTCTCCTTCCAGGGCTCTGGTGCTAGCTGGGCCCATTGAGCTCTCTTGGCCTCCTGTTTTCTCTTCCAGAACCAGAATCTGTCCTGTACTGCTGTTGGAAAGGCCTCTTGGGCTGTCTATTCAGACTGGAAAAGTGGGATCTGGCCAGGAAAAGGCCTGTGTTCCCTGGAAATGTCTGTCTTCCAACAGTCTCTCTTCACTTTCACTCTTGGCTGCCTCGGATTGGAGAGAAGTTCCTACTTGCTTCCTCCTAGGAATGATCTTCTTGGGGCAAATGTAATACCTGTTGTACAGATGACCAGTTCTGAGTCCAGTCTGGCCAGCTAGTGGGTGGACTGCAGTGAGCAACCATATTTATTTTGATATTCAAACACTCTGTGTTCGGTTCTTGACTTTCTGCTTACTTTGTATCTTGGGGGAAAGCCTATTTGACTACTCTAAACCTAATTCTCTTGTCCTTCAAGTTGTTCTTTAGCATTGCACTTCTTTTCTTAAGCCTTAGTACATTGCTCTTCCATGTCAGAGCTGTCCTTTCAGTCTCCTCTTTACGTTTCATATTTGCCTGCTTAAATTAGGTGGTTAGCTTCTGTTTGTGGAGAGGTGAGTGACTGTGTGTGCATTTGTACAGCCCATAAATAGTAATGAGTGTGTCTGTGGGAAGAGCTCATCCTCTGACTTTCAGTTGGCAAAGCACGGGATGGTTTCACAGCTGTTCCTGCAGCTGGCAGTTCTGTGTGCTTGGGTCTGACTGTCTGGATGCTAGTATGCTGAGGAAGCTCTGAGTGAATTAGATCTGCCCTGGGATTTCGGTTCAAAACTGGCCATATTCAGGTGTGGGGGTTTTCATTAACATCTATTGACTTTACCTCCTGGGAGCAGGTACTCAACAAAAAGCCTGTGGGCTAGCTGGAATATATGTGGGCTCTAGAATGTGATTTCCAGGTTAGTGGCCTGCCCTGGTTGACTATGGGGTCAGGGACCACAGTAATTACTGTACCAGTGATGGAAGAAATTAAGTGCCAAGTGCTATATACTAAACACTTTCCATGCATTACTTATTTAATTTTCCTCCTGTCCATTCTTTGACATAGAAACTCTTACTGTGCCCATTTTATAGGTGAAAAAAGTAAAGCTTAGCAAAGTTGTGTCCTTAATTTTGTATTACACTTATTATTTTGTATGTGTGGGTACCTTATGCTTTAGGATGTGTGTGAAGGTTAGAGGACAGTAGTTGGAATCCTTTCCTTCTGCCATGTGGAACCTTGGGATTGAACTCTGGTCATCAGCCTTGTTGGCGAGTGCCTTTACTCACTGAGCCATCCTGATGGCTTTCCAAAGTTGTGTCTGAGGTCATATAGCTGGAGTTTGTCAAAATTGATCTTTTTGGGGCTGTATGACTCTAACTCATTATGCTATACTTTCTACTCAACCTTTTTGTCTCTTTTTTCCTGTTTCCTCCTTATAAAATGAAATTTGAAATTCTTGCCCTTTCACTTCTTCTAGAAGATGGAAGAAAACAATGTTTCCATATACTGTAGGCAGGACCAAACACCAGAGCTGCCAAGGTGAGCTATGATTTGGCCGGCTGTGTACTGGGCATTTTCACATTTCTCTGGTTTCTCCTGTGCATTGTTCCTGTGGCTTGGAGCAGCCACCATCTGCCTGGGTCAGCTAGCCCTGTCAGAACCTGCCTGGTACCCAGCAGTTCCCTTCTCTGTCTTTATTGGGTTCCTTTGGTCTTCTTTCTATTCTTTTGTTTTCTTTTCTCAGAAAAGACTAAAGTTACTGGAGGTTGTCTTGTTTACACAGGGTCCAGACTTCTCCCAGGTCTGTGTGAATGGAGCGGAGGACAAAACAGCATGAGGTGCCAGGGATGTGGGAGCTTGGCAGTCTCTCCTCATCCATTCCCCAACGTCTGTTCTGGGCTACAGTAAACTGACAATACAGATTGCTGAGAGCTCCTGATCTCTGTTTAAGTAGAGGCACCGCCTACAAATGGCCAGTTTTGATAGAGAAATGGCCATTTCAAGTACCTTATTATCTCCCTGTCTCAGAGCCCAAGGGTACTTAAGGAAAAAGTTACTGGGAGACACTGAAATAGTTTCCCTTTTCCTGGACTGAGTGGTGCTTTAAGTTGGATGAAGGCCATAAATGTAAAGCTTGCAGATCTGTTCTCTGTGAAGGCCAAGCATGATGGGAGGGCTTGTTTGGCAGGCCCTGAAGGGTGAACTCGGGCTTGTGAGTGGCAAGCACTTTGGGAGGGTACTCTTCTCAGGCTTGTGGGATGCCATGACTTTGGCTTTATGTTCAGGTTTTCTTTTGTGGTCCCAGATGCCTGGGTGCCTGCTTGTTCTCAGATCATCCTAGCAAACTGCAGCTTGTATCTGCTTTTACTTTGCTCTTTCTCCCTCTCTGTTGGCTTCAGCCAAAGCTCAAGACAAGCTTTGCCTGCATTCTTTCTACTGAAACCAAGTAACGTGACTGCAGGCTAGGCCTTAAAGGATAGACACTTACCCCTGCTACATGCTGCAGAGTTTTTATTTGTTCTCTGGCTATCCCTCCAAAGCCTGGGAAACGTATTCCTTTGATCTGACCCCACTTCAGCTTGGTCTCTCCTCAGTTTTCCCAGTGCTCCACTCCTAACTCCATGCCTACTCTCTTTTGTGGGGAAACAAGTGGAGGCAATAAGTAGGTCAGCTGTGTGGTCCTTGTGGGATTATTGAGGGGAGATGAAGGATCCATTTGCACTTGATCTCTTATTGTCTGTATTGGCAGAAAATGCTGTTGCTGCATGAGTATGTGTAGGAGACAGGGAAGATGAGAGCCCTGTGGAGCTGCCTTGCCTCTGCCCTCTGCTCCACTTCATACTCTAGGAGATAAGGAAGCTGTTACATGTGCCTTGGCCACCCCCCACCTACTGTTCCTCAGTCTCTTCTGGGCCCCTTGTCCACTTCTCATTTTGCCCTTGACTTCTTCCTTCTCATCAGTCTGTCGTATTGCCAGTTCCATATTTTCCCTGGCTGTAGGAAGGGAACATGTGACTGTGTGTGCACAGTGCATGTGCACTGTCATGCAAGGAAGGACATCTGTAGCTTTGGGGTTAGTGTGCTTTCTTTTTTTTCTTCTCTTTTCTCCCTTCTTTTCTTTGCTTTTAAGATAGCATCTCATTCTGAGGTCCAGCATACTGGCCTTGAGCTTGCCATTATCCTCCTGACTGAGCTTTCCAAGGGCATAGATTGCAGAAGTGAGCCACCATGCCTGACTGTTTTCTTTTGTTTTATATTCTGATAATGTTAGGTCCCTCACATTATCCTGACTCTCAAGTCAAGGTTGTAGGGATAAGAAAGATAAAAGGCATTTGGGAGATCCAGGGCTGTGTCCTCTTGAGACCTATCTCCCTCATCTCCCTAGCTTCTCTTAGTATGGTAGCCTCTTCCCTTCATCATCCTTTCCATCGCCTGGCGCCTTTCCATCACCCTGGATATGGACAGGCACCTGCTCAGAACAGTGCCGTTGCTGTAAACTCATTCTCTGTCCCTCAGTGTGATTGGTGCCCCGGGAAGCCAGGATGCTGGGAGGAACTTGTGTAGCACTCAGCAGTTCCATTTTGTGGTTAAAAAAAAAAAAAAAAATGGAAAGGGAGACTGGCAGAAAGCAAAAGCTGTTGCTGCTGGGTGAGTGTAGCAGCTATTTTTATCCCTAAGTCTTTGCTTTTCCGTTTGGCTGTGCTTTTTTAGCACAGTGCTGGTCCAGCAGGGATGTTTTCTTTTAGGGCTGCAGATGTCCTTAGGGAAGGTTTCTGTCTGCTCCTGGGAAGACACGGACTGGTCAAAGGGTAATAACTTCAGAGAGTGGGTCCATTGTGCTGCAGTAGTGTCACAGAAGCAGCAAATTGGAGCAGGGTGGAGCATGGCCGGGGGTAGGAGAGAAATGTAAGCAGCATAGTCTTCAGATACACAGAAACACTCCTCTGTAGCTGATTCAGTCACACCGCTACAAGTGACTGGAGGGAGCGGCATCAGGTTGTTGTTCCTCGTGAAACGTCTTCCGAGAGTCTGGACTAACACAGTCTGAATCCCTCTGAGCTTTGTGTCACTCTGGCTTAGTGTTGTTTCTCTTCCTGCCTCTCCTAGATTATGTGCTAGTTTGGGTAAAGATGTCTTGATGTCCAACTTGTATTACAAATTTTATTACTACTCTGCAAAGACTCTCTACTAAACATAATTCCCTGCTGTCCCTTTCCTTCACTCACTTGAAGACAGATGTTCCTTCCTTTCTTTATGATTTCTAGATACTTCATGAAGGTGAAGTCACGTGATAGATGTCCTTTCGTATGTGGCTTATTTCACTTGATGTAATATTTTGGGGTTTTGTGTTCCAGTACGTACCCAATTTCATTTTTTTTTTAATTTTTTTTTTTTTTTTTTGCTTATTCACTTTATAACCCATCCCAGTCACCCCCTCCCACAATCCTTCCCCATCTCTTGTTTTCTGAGTACCCCCTCCTCCTGTATCCCACACCCTGCCACTTTAAGTCTCTGAGAGGCTAGGTGCTTCCTCTCCCATTGAGGCCAGATGAGGCACCCAGCTAGAAGACCATACTCCATATACAGGCTGCATGTTTTGGGATAGCCCCCACTCCAGATGTTTGAGACCTGCATGAAAACCAAGCTGCACATTTACAACATATGTGCAGGAGGCCTAGGTCCAGCCCATGGAGGTAGATCTGTGTAGACTAGGTATGCTCCACGGTTGGTGATTCAGTCTCTGAGAGCTCCAAGGGTTCAGGTTGGTTTACTCTGTTGATCTTCCTGTGCAGTTCCTATCTCCTTAGGGCCCACAATCCTTCCGTCTATTCTTCTATAAGAGTCCTCAAGCTCCATCCACTGTTTGGCTCTGGATGTCTGTATCTGTCTGAGTCAGCTGCTGGTTAGAGCCTCTCAGAGGACAGCTTGCCCCTGTCTGTTCTCAGGCTGGAGGTTTAGATCCTGGGAGCTCTGGTTGAATCTTTTGATACTCGTTCTAAAAAGGACAAAAGCACCCTCACTTTGGTCTTCCTCCTTCTTCTTGAGTTTCATGAGGTTTATGCGTTGCATCTTAGGTATTGTGTGTTTTGGGGCTAATATCCGCTTATCAGTGAATGCATACCATGTGTGTTCTTTTGTGATTGGGTCATCTCACTCAGGATGATATTTTCTAGCTCCATCCATTTGTCTAAGAATTTCATGAGCTCATTATTTTTAATAGCTGAGTAGTAATATTTTGGGGTTTTGTGTTCCAGTACGTACCCAATTTCATTTTTTTATATGACTGAGTAATAGTCCATTTTGTGTATGTGTATAGTAGATTTTAAAATTTTTGTTTGCTTCTTTTTTGACAAGATCTTACATATGCAGTCTGGTTTTGAACTCATTGTATAGTTAAGGCTGGCTTTGATGTCCTGATCCTTCTGATTGTACCTCCCAACTGCTGGGGTTACAGGTATGCAGCACTGTACCTGGAAATCTCTATCTGTTGGTGAGCACTTGGGTTAGCTCTACCGTAGGTGTATTTCTGGCTATATAGGAATATTATCTGTAGCTTTTTGTTTTGTTTTAAGACATAGTCTCATTATGTGGTCCAGGATGGCATTAAATTTTTGATCCTCCTGCCTGAATTTTTGTTTGTTTGTTATTTGTTTTATTTTATATTTATTTTATTTTAACCATGTGTACTAATGTGTCAGTGTGTGTTTATGTACACAAAAGTGTAGGTGCTGCAGAGGCCAGAAGATGGTATTAGATTCCCTGGAGGTGGAGTTACAGGCAATTGTTAGCCACCTGACATAGATGATGGGAACTGCAGAAAACACCATGAGATTTGATAGCAATTACATTGAATTTGTATGTTGTTTTGGTTAGGATTGTCATCTTAATAATATTGTCTCTAATCTATAAATATAGGACATCTTTCTGTCCTTACGTTTTAAAATTATTAACATCTACTAATAATTATGTTATGATTTGTTTGGTCATTTAAGAAGCTGTCCAGAAGATTTTGTGGCTTGGAAATGTTGAGCTTTGCTGCTGATGCTGATGCTGTCTGTTGTCATCCGTGATAATGGGTGTGGTTAAAAGAGGATGTTACAGATACTGATATGGACCTGATCCTGTATCTCTTCACATGTAGTTCAGATGGATAATTTCCATTTTTTCCACCACAGCCAGTAGCACTATCTGTTAGCCCAGATACTGTCAATGGAGAAGAAAGGGCCAGGCTGCTATGCACATGCATTTCTAACCAGGGCAAAACCTGAGTGATGGGAGATGGGAGCTACAGAGATTCATGTAGCAGCAGTAGAAGGCCTGTCACACTTCTGTACAGAAGCTGTCTGACACTTGTGGAGTAAGGGCTGTTATGGGAATTATGGTGGGAAGGAACCAGGCCCTGACCTTCTGTTTTCTGTGTTTGTATCCTCAGGTCCTGGTTATGACTCCTCAGTACCTGCCTTCAACTAGGATGGCCCCAAGAGGAATGCTGCTGGGGTTGCTGTTGACTTCCTGTTTGACTGTCTGTCTCAGTTGTCAGAACTCAGTAAGTGTCTCCCTGTAGATTAGAGCAGGCAGGAGGGGGCCTGAGACAGCCTCCCTGTTCCCAAGACCACTGTGGGATGGGATAGGTTTAGAGTTTTCTGTTTTATGGAGATATTTTTCTCATTTCTGATTCCTTTAATCCCTGTTTAAAGGTCATGGCAGTTTCCCTTTGAAGGGACAGTGGGAATAACAATGATGATAATAAAGTAATAATAAGCTTCCATGCACCAAGCACTGAATGAAATGTTTTATATGTATTTTAAAAAAAATAATGATTTATTCTATGTGCATTGGTGTTTAATCTGCATGTAAGTCTGTGTGAGAGCGTCCAGTCTTGGAGTTACAGACAACTGTAAGCTGCCATGTGGGTACTGGGAATTGAACCCCGTGCTCTATCAGCCAGTGCTCTCAACTGCTGGGCCATGTCCTCTGCCCTCCTGTGTGTATTCTTGCCTAACCCTTCCAGCAACCCTACAAAGTAGGGCACTGCAATAATTCTCATTCTGAAGAGGAAGAGACTGAGGGTCAGAGACTTAAGTACTTTTGTCCGAATCACACAGTTATGTGAAGTAGAGCTGGGAGAGGTCAGGATTATCCTGACAACTGGATGCAGGTGGAGAAGACTAGCTCCAAAACAGAATGCTCCTCCTTTCCTTTGTCCTTGTGCTTTCTCTTCTGTCCAGATAGCACTTCTCCTTTTCTTGTTCTTCCCAGGCCTTCATTGTTCAGAGCTGCAGTGTTTGTCACAGTAATAGAGATTGCCAAAAGCAGCCTGCCTGCCGGCAGCACATTAGAGCTCCTCAGGCCTTTCCCCTTGGTTGTTCCCTGCAATAGACTGCCCTTGACCAGCTCCCATATCTCCCTTCCCTACAGCTACACCCCCCCCCTTTCCCAACCCCCAGGGTTCTAAATAAAACTTGGTAAAGCTTTGGAAGTAGAGGCCTTGAAGTGCAATGACAATGTGATGAACCATAACAGCTCAGCTCAGCTGAGGCTCACCTCTGGCTCCTGGCAAGCTTCCACCTTCTCTGTGAAGTGTTTGTTCCCCACCTCCTTTGGAGTGGAGAATGTACCCATAGGAGTCACGACCTTTTGAACTTTGAGTTCTCTGACTAAGATCCTTGGTCCTGTTCTGCACCTCACCCTCCCCGAAAACCATAGGACCCTTTCTCCCTCCTTGCCTCTGACCTCTCCCTGCCTTTCCCTCCTCTCCTCTCCTCTCCTCTCCTCTCCCTCCTCCCTCCCCTCCCTCCCTCCCTCCCCTCCCCCCCCTCCCCTCCCCTCCCCTCCCCTCCCCTCTTTTCCCCTCCCCTCCCCTCCCCTCTCCTCCCCTCCCCTCCCCTCCCCTCTTTTTCTCCTCCCCTCCCCTCCCCTCTCCTCCCCTCCCCTCCCCTCTTTTTCCCCTCCCTCCCCTCCCCTCCCCTCCCCTCCTCCTCCTCTCCTCTTTTTCTCCTCTCCTCTCCTCTCCTCTTTTTCTCCTCTCCTCTCCTCTCCTCTTTTTCTCCTCTCCTCTCCTCTCCTCTTTATCTCCTCTCTCCCTCTCCTCTTTATCTCCTCTCCTCTCCTCTCCTCTCCTCTCCTCTCCTCTCCTCTCCTCTCCTCTCCTCTCCTCTCCTTCTCTCCTCTTCTCCTCTTTTTCCTTTTTTTCCTCCTCTCTTCTCTCCTCTTTTTTTCTCCTCCTCTTCTTCTTCCTCCTCCTCCTTTTTTTTTCAGGATTCCTGGGGATAGGGCTAGTTACAACATGATGTCTCTGACATAGCTTAACAATAAGAATTACCCAGAAAGACACCAAGAGTCTTCAGGGATCAGAAATGTGTCCTCTTCTCAAGTTAGAGCTCAGGAGGATCCCTGTGTTCCCCGTTCAGAGCTAAAGCAGATGCACAATTAACAAAGCATGCTGATGATTTACTTAAGGACTGTGTGTTAGCAAGTCCCTTTTGGATAATAGTCTAACCAAATGGAGGAGCTTTCAGAGCCGTAATTATTCTGGCCCATTTATATTAGCTCTATTGAGTCTAGTCTCAGAAAAATGTTAATACTGACTCTCATCAAGAGAAGCTGCTTTTATCCTTGTCTGGTCCTAAGCTGTGTCTGTTTGTCATCATCTCTAGTCATGTGCCAAGAGCAGTTGGAGTTAAAGCATCTTCTCTCCATACCATGAAAGTGCTGCCCTAATGGCATTTAAAACCCAAATTATGCACCACCTTGCTGCTATTCTAGATGGAACCAGTGCTTATGACCCTTTCTTCAGAGTCTGGAGTCCAAGCACTGTTCTTGCTGACCTGGAATTGTCCTGCTTGAAGGCATTTGTGTTGGTTGATACCTACCCCTGGCAGGATATCTGTGTGTATCTGTGTGATCTAGGATAACTTCTCTCTACCCAGCATGTCTACCTACCTGATGTCATACTCCCTTGTGGGAGTATTTAACATTCAGTGTCACCTTGACAGGCTTGAGGGTTGCCTAGGAGACAACCGTCTGGGCATGTCCATGAAGGAGTTTGTAGATGGGTTAATTGAGGTGGGAAGACTGCTTGTGACAGTATTCTGTGAGTTGGGACCCTGGACTACATGGAGAGGAGAAGGCAAGCTGGACTACTATTTCTACCTCTCTGTTTCCTGACTGAGGATGCAGGGAAGTACTTACTTAGGCTCTTGCTGCATGCCTTTCCCCAGGATGGACACCCCTCCCCCTTTGAATGTGCCTTGGTATTTGGCCTGCATGTATATCTGTGTGAGGGTATTGGATCCACTGGAACTTGAGTTATAGACACTTGTGAGCTGGTCCTCTGGAAGAGCAGCCGGTATGCTCAGGCACTGAGCCATCTCTCCAGTCCTTACCGAATCCCTTTTTAAGACACTGGCCAAAATAACCCTTCCTCCTAAAGTGGCTTTTATCAGGTATTTTGTTACAGCAACCAGAAGCGTTAAATTGGATGCCACATGGTAAGAGGAGGATAAGGGCTGAAGGACTGTGGCCGTGAGGTTCCTGTCTGCTAAAATGCTGCACTGGGCGGGGAGGCTGTGGAGCTTAGTGAGAGGAACACAGCCCTTATGTTCTCTTTTGTGACCATCTCTGAGGTTTGTTTCCTCATGAGAGACTTGTTGCTATCTCCTTTTCAAATTTTTATTGAGATTAAATAGATAAATACCAGCACTGGCACTAGTACAATATGGCAAATAAATACCAGATGTTATTTTTAGTATGGGAGTATTGATTTCAATGGTTAATTTTTCAAATGGGGGTTGTAATATGTTACCCTAGAAGTCTGTCTATGTCACGGTGTTGTTGACCCAAAAACCCACAGCTCTTATCTTAAAGGGAATAAGAGATAGCTTATTTGGGAGCCATTTTGAGTGACTATAACCCGGGAACACAGATTTTGGTTATCCAAAATATTCCATGTTCCAACATGGCAACAGTTTCATAAAGTTTTTACAGGTCATAAATCAAGGCAATGTTTAAAATACATTGGTGGGTCTATCAGAGATGATGTTACATTGAGATGAATTAAGCTTTCTTATAGTCTCAGGATGCTGTCTGAGGACACTACCAAGAGTGTCCTCAGATTGTATTGGTAGAAGCTAGTTGTCTGTTGAGTCAATAGATTTTAAAAGGATTTTTTTTATTTTTATTTTTTTAAAAGATCCATTTATTTTCTAATATACTTACAAACAAACAAAAACAAAAAAAAATAGGGTGCAAACATAATAAAAAACAATAGGAACATGCCAGCTGTCTGTGTAGAAAGTCAGTGTGCATGAAATTTATCAAGGGAACGCACCAGCCGTCTGTCTGTGTGTGCAAAGCCAGTGTGGATGGAACTTATCAAGGGTCTATTTCTTTTGCAAGTTGATGAAGGCCAAATAATCTCCAGTAGCCAGATAAATGCCACATCTTCAAAACCAGAGGCAGTATTCTTAAGTATCTTCCTCGGGCTGAGTGGAGATAGGTCCCAGAGTACAGCTTGATCACCCTAACAGAGGTGGTAATTCTCTGACAGGCAGTGAAGTATACCACATGGCACATCTGGATCTGTCCTTCCAAGTGTGAGCACAGCTTTTGCTTCTGATACCCTGGATAACTGCTTTTATATTATCACTCCTTCTCTTAGGTCGATGACTTTCTGTTGGAGAAATGTGACATCAAAACCTTGAAGTTTCTAGACTAGAAAATGGAGAACACTCCCGAGACCTATTTTCTTTGTTAAAGGAATCATCTTGAAATGCAAACTTCGTCTTCAGGGCATTAGATATTAAAGACACTGGATTTGATTGTGAACTTAGTTTTTTCCTCTTCTGAATGGGTCTACCACCTGGTGACCTTTCCACAGGCCGAAGTTTCACCTTATGCATATCCTTTAGAATATCCAACATGTTTGGAAGATCACTGACTCTCTGGCTGTTTGAATGATGGCTATCATTGGTTCTCTTAACACCTGCGAGCTACCTTTTCATTTCAGTAGCCGAATTATCAGTCTTTTGCTCTCTCTCAGGTCCCGAATTGCCGCAGTCTGATCCTGGAGAAAGGTCCGCTCATCCTTAAGGGCAGCTCTCTTCATTGAACCTTCACTTACAGGCAGGTCATCTGCCACTGTTTTGTTCTGTCTCAGAGCAGGGGATGACGGATCCCAAAGTTGTTTTGAAGGATGAAAAGGAACAATTTTCCATTTCTCCTTCTTTTCCATATATTAGATCTGTGACTAACTCTGAGACAACTGGCTTCTTCATCATTTGTCATAAAACATCAGCAGATAATGGAACCCTAAGTTCATAATCATCAGACGCCTTAGATTTCACATGTGGGATCAACTGGTCTACGGGAACACCAAAACATGCCAGCATGTTTCTTAATAGATTTAGAGTGAAACACATTGTTGAGCACCTCAAGAAAATATTGTTTGTTGGTACCTTAGAAGAGAAATTATCAATTATTACTCTTGACAAGTAACTACCACATAGACGGCACTAAAGAAACCACAGAGACCTAGCAGCTTCTTCCCTGAACTGCTCGCCACTCAAAGGTTTTTATTTATTGTCACGGGATGCTCTGATATGGTGTGTGTGGGGGGGGTGGGGGGCGTGGGGAGCATGGCTGTTCTGGAGGGCCAGAACTTAGCCCAAGAGAAGGTAATTAGGCTCTGGATCTGTGACATTCCAGTCTCTCCACAGTACTGAAATTTTAATCAGTCAATCAGTTTCTGCAGATACAGATTCCTCCTGGGAATTTTTGTTAACAGCCAGATGCATCTTCTTTTCAGAACTTTCCATTCCCAGTGTCTGCCATCTATGATTACGATTTATTTGTTCTCTTTGATCTTAAAGGTTTGATTTGGTTTTTAAAACTATCCTACTCATCTACAAGCACCAGAAAGTGTGTATGGTTTGTTAATCTGTTTGTCAGCTCACACCCCTGTTGGGAGTTCTTGCTAGTTAGATAAGAGGACGTTGATATTTGGAATGATGTGATAAAGAGGAGAGAGTGTTGTGTTCTAGCATGGAAAGGAGCCATGAGAAGCCAGCTGCAAGTGCTGGAATGCGAGATTTACTTCAGAGTTGACCACGAGCAGCCCGGCCCGCCTGCCCTCTCTCATCTCTTGTTTTCTCTGTTAGTCAGGACACAGTTTTGCTCCTCTGACCCCCTGGAACTCTGGTTTTTCTCACCTGGCCATGAGTGTCTGCTTGGGAAGAGGGACATGCTGATACATATATCAAACTGATCTCATTGTCCCAGCTTTACTTTCTCAGCATTCAGGGTACCACCATTAACTAAGATATTTAACTAAGAAATAGAAAAGTGAGTCTGATTTCACACATGGGTTTTGGAGTCATGCTGTCCAGAACTTAGATCCTTGCTCTTCTGAGCAGTGTGATTGTGAATAGGCCTTCTCCTTCACCTCATCTGTACAGTGGGGATAGTCTGTCCTTCACAAGTGAGGCTCTGATGAATTGAGTCATGGGAAGCAATTTAACCAGGGCACGGACTCTGGTCAGGGTCTAATAAATGATAGCTGCCATGATCATTGTGACCCCATCCTTATGATGCTGTTTCTCCACAAAATCTCTTCTGGAATTCCCTTTTGAATTGACTGTCCAATCTGTGGGATGTTGATGCCCCTAACTTTCTGTGATACCTGGGAAAATATCTAGTCACTCAGAGCCAGATCTGGTGAACAGAGAGATTGAACACAAGAGCATCAATTTATGTCATTTTCCACTAATGTCTTAGGTTTCTTAAAATCTGATTCAAATATGATACTAAGAAATGATGCTTAAAAAACTTGTTGAGCAAAAAGGATTGTTGAAAATGTTAGGCCTCCTTAGGGCTTAAAGGTTGTTGTTTCTTTCCATAGATGCATTTTATTCTTAATCAATGCAGTAATCATACACAGTTATGAGGTGTATATAGTACATGTGTAAAAATGTGTGGTGACTGGGCTAGGTGATTGCCCAATTTTTAACCTTAGGTGTTTATCATTTCTTCATTTCAGGAACATTCAAATTCTTCTATACTAGCTATTTTTGAAATACTCAGTTAACTGTTGTCAAACATGGTTGTGTTTCTCTGCTATAGGACTTCTATCTAACAGCACCTGTATCCACTAATCATCTCTCCATCCCAAGTGCCTTCCTTTGTTCCCTATCATGAAAGTAACTGTCTAGCCTCAATGTGTTTAAGAACATGTGGTCTTTCTTTCTGTGTGGTCTAGGGATGTAGTTTGGTGGTTCAGCACTTGCCTAGCCTTGGGTTTGTTTCCTGATACCACATAAAAATATGAAACAATCCTTCTGTGCCTAGCTAATGTCACTTATCAAAGTGCCCTCCAATCAATCCTATCAAGATGCTGGAAACTTGTCTATCCTATATGTGCCTTTTATTTATTTATTTTCACTTTTGATCCACTGTTGGGTACCTGGGCTGATTTGTATCTTAGTGGTTGTGAATAGTGCTGTAGTAAACATAAGTGCAGTCATTTCTTTGCCATACTGATTTCAGTTCTGTGTGCATGGTCAGTAGTATGACTGACAGATCCTGTGTCAGTAAACCCTTAACTGTTTTTGATAATGACTACACTAATTCATATTGCTACCAACAGTGTGTAAAAATTCCCCCTTTCTACACCCTCACCAGAATCTTTTGTGTGTTTTTTTTTTCATAATAGCCATTCTAACTCAGTAGAATGATAACTTGTTGTTGTTTTTATTTGTATTTTGCTAATGGTGTTGCTGTTGCCTTAGTCATCTTATGGAAGAGTCTGTTGGAAGTTTTCACTTTCAGAGGGTAGCGTCCATGACCATCATGGCAGGAGGTATGGCAGTGTGCAGGCAGGCAAGGTGCTAGAGCAATAGCTGATAACATATCTTGATCTACAAGCATGAGACAGACAGACAGACAGACAGACTTAGTCACTGTTCTGTTGCTATGAAGAAACACTATGACCATGGCAACTCTTATTAAAGAAAATATTTAATTGAGGGCTTACTTGCAGTTTCAGAGGGTCATTCTGTTATCATCACGGTGGGGGCATGCATGGTGACACACACGGTGCTGGAACAGAAGCTGAGAGCTCCTGATCAAAAGGCAGAGGGAGATAGCAGAGAGACATGGGGCTTTGAGGTTTCAAAAGTGCACTCCCAGTGACACATTTCTCTAACAAGACCAAACCTACTCTAACAAAGCCACACCTCCTTAGCCTGATGACTAATCATTCAAATATATGCATGGGGGGACGGGGGCGGGGGGGGGGGATGGTGAGGGGGCAAGTATTCTTATTCACACCTTCCAGAGACTGGGAAAGGATTGAGAAAACTTAAAGCCTGCCCTCAATGAAACACCTCCTCCAAGGAGACCTCACTTCCTAATGCTTCCCAAAGAGTTCCACCACCTGAGGACCAAGCATCCAAACATAAGAGCCTTGGACTTCCATTCTTAGCAGCACAATGATACTGAATATTTTTCACATGCTTGTTAGCTATGTCTAAACCGTGTCTATCCAGGGCTTTATGCACATCAGGTAGGTGCCCTATTACTAAGCAGTGCTGGAGATGAAATCTAGGGTTCTCATATATGTTAGCTAAACATAACACTATGGAACTACAACCCAGTCCCGTTTATCCACTGAATGTTTCATGTTGGTTTGTCTGGTCTCCTTACATATTCTGGTTAGTAATCTCTTGGTGGCTAAGAATCTGGCAAATGTTTTTCTCCAGTTCTTTAATTTTTTAAAAAATTATTATTGTATTTATGATGTTGTCTATGGCGACGAGTGTGTGTACACTCAGTACAACTTAGTTGATCCTCTGTATGGGTCCTAGGGGTGAGGTGCTGCAGGTACTTTAACAACTGTGTCATCTTTATGGCTCCATTTGTCCCATTCTTGAAATTGTCTGTTCTGAGGTTATGCTGTGTAAAAAATGTAATACCAGTGTTTGAGTTTTGTGTTTGGGGATCATATAAAATAAAAAAGCCCTTTGCTCAGTCCAGTGTCCCCATGTACTTCCCCTATGATTTTGTTTATGGTTTCTTATTTTATTTTTCTATCCCTCTCTCTTTTCCCTCCTTTTCTCTTCTCTCCTTTCTTTTTTAATGAGGTCTCTTGTATTCTGTTTGTCAACTCCTTATGTAGCTGAGGATGATCTTGAACTTCTGATCCTCCTGCTTCTACCCCACTAATGCTAGGATTACAGGTGTGTGCTACCATGTCCGGTTTCTGTGGTGACAGGGACTGAGCCCAGGCTGTCATGCATCTGGACGGGCGCTGTGCAGCAGAGGCCCAGCCCAGCCCTCGCCAGCTTTGTTCTTGTTGCTCAGGATTGTGTTCACTGGTGTTTGTGGTTCCACAGGATTTTTGTTGTTGGTTTGGTTTGTTTTTTTGAGACTGAGTTTCTCTGTGTAGCTCTGGTTATCCTGGAGCTTGCTTCATAGGCCAGGCTGGCCTTGAACTCACAGAGATTCTGGCTGTGTGCATATGCATGATGGGGTGGGGAGAAGCTGTTAAGTGTTCTTATATAGAAAATGACATCAGTTGTAAACAGGTAATTTGACCTGTTTTTTTTTTTTTTTTTTTTTTTTTTGGTTTGATGTACCTTGTTTCAGATTGTTGAATAAACGATTTTAGCTTTCTGCTGCAGCATGCTACTAACTGTGGAGTTACTGTGTGGAAGTCTGCTCCTTCTAGGTCCTATAATTGTTTTAGATTTTTGAAACTAAGCATCACTGACTATTATTAAATGCGTTTTCTGTATCTGTTGAGATGCTCATGTGGTTTTTTTTCCTCAGTTTTGTTGATGTGATTAATTATGTTTATTTGTATATGTGTGTTGAGCCATGGTTGTACCTGTGGAATAAATCTTATTTGATAATCCTCGCCCCCTCCCCCCAGAAGTAGTTTCTCTTTATCCACTGGAATCTGAGGATCTAATTCAGATTATCAGGCTTGTGGGCAAGTGCTTTTACTCACTGAGCAATCTCAATAGCCTTGTAGGTTTTGTTTCTTTTTCAAATTGTTACTGTTTTTTGTTTTTGATACACTGTTGGGTTTGATTTGCCATCATTTCGTTAAAAATTTTCGCATTTATGCCATCACATATATTGGTCTCTAGTTTCATTGGATTGTTGTGTTCTTATCCAGTTTTAATATTTAAAATAATGCTGGCGCCGATCAGTGGTGGCGCACGCCTTTAATCCCAGCACAGAGGCAGGCGGATTTCTGAGTTCTAGGCAGCCTGGTCTACACAGTGAGTTCCAGGACAGCCAGGGCTACACAGAGAAACCCTGTCTCGAAAAAAAAAAAAAAAAAAAAAAAAAAGATTAAAATAGTGCTGGCCCAGTAGAATGAGTTTGGGAAGATCCTGAAACAGATAATTCTTTGGACTAGTTTGATGATTGGTTTTTTTTTTTTTGTTGAAGATTTGGTAACCTCCACCACGGAGCCTTCTGATCCTTAATGTTGAAAAAATGCAACTTTTATTCTCCAGAAATAATTGTTCTCTCCAGGCTGCCTCCATCTGCAAACCCAGGCCTAGTTCTAGAAGCTTCTATCCTCCATACAATCAATTTTATCTAGATTGTTTTCAGCCTCTGAGACTTAACTGCTGAATAAATTCACCCTTTCTTGTTCTTTCTGAACTCTAGCTGGCTGGTTCAACTCCGCTGTTCTGGTTCAAACTCCTCCCAGCTGATTGATTCAATCTGGCTCCTCCACCCCCACCCCGCCCATGTCTTCTGAATTGCTCTACTTGGCCTCAAACTAACTTTGGCAATCTGTTCTAATCTTCTGGCCCCTCTGGCTCATTCTGGTTTTACCTATGTCTAACTTGTCTTCAACCTGTCTCTGTAAAACTCTCCCGGTAAAACTGCTTTCTTCCCTCCCTTGCCCCCCTCCTCTGTGCTGCTCTCTCTTCTTGTTAGAGTTGGGCATATTCTATTGTGACATATCTTTCTCTGATTCATTACTTTGCCACCCAAAACTAGACATCATTTTTAAACATGGCTGCTTTCTTCTACAAACTAATTTTACTTTCATTGCTTTGGATTAAAGCTGTGTACTAAGAGTGTGTCTATATTCCAGCCAGAGGGATTAATGGTATGTGCTAAGGACTGAGTCACACCACAACTAGAAACAGGTTGATGTTTTCTTTTCTTTTGTTTTTTGTTTTTTAATTAAATAACAATCTCAGGGTTCACAGTGTGGTCAAATATCCTGCAATACCTACCCCTGTTTTTGATGGGAGAACTTTTTAGTACTGATTCAATCAGTCTCTCTCTCTCTCTCTCTCTTGTCTGTTCAGGCTTTTTATGTCATTTTCAACTTCATAGGTTGTATATCTAGAAATCGATCCATTTCTTATGGATTTTCCAATTTTTAGTATTTACTTGTATATAATAGTACTTATTTCTGTGGTATCTGTTGTAATATCCCCCTTTTAAAATCTATTTTATTTGTTTTTTTTTTAATCTTTTATCACTCATCATGTTTGCCTTGTTTGCTGTGCACACTTTATTTGATAGAGAAAAGAAGGAAATTATATTTTTAATGATGATTCCAGGGCATTAAATCTATTATGACAGGGATGGATGGCCTCATGGAGTGACTGCCTGTGGTGATCAGAACATGTGGAGTGACTGTGGGAACAGGAACATGCAGTGGAAGCTGCTGACATTGTGGAGGACAGGGAGCATCAAGCAAGACATGACAACCAGAGTCTATGGCCTCCAGAGGCCTTTTCCTAGTGACTTGTTTGTTTTAGTAGAACTTCATCTCATAAATGTTCTTGTGCCTTTAAAATAGTACAGTGAAATAGGAAACAGATGCTCAAAACATGAACTTATTGAGGAAACTTCAGATCAAACCATAACATTTGTGATTAGTCTAGCTAACATTCTGTCGGTTTTGTTTATCTTCAAGGAAACTAACTCAGAGCTGGGCATAGTGGCATGCATCTGTAACCTCAGTACCTGGGAGGCAGAGGTGCTCAAATTCAATCTTGGCTACTTAGTGAGTTCACTACCAGCTTGGGCTATATGGGATCAAGTCATATAAAACCAACCACCAGAAAAACCGACCACAACTCTTTACTGATATTTTGTTTTTCTTCTTTAGTCTGTTTTTTATCTCTGCTCTGCTCTAGTCTTGTTTTTCCTTACCTTCTACCAGCTATGGGTTCAAATAATTCTTGAGTTATATACTATTACATTGTTTAAAGTCTTTTTTTAAAGGTTGCTGTGAACCCTCCTCTTAGTATCACAAAGGCTTTGATATGTCATGGTTTGATTTTCATTTGTTTCAAGAAGTTTTGTTGTTTATTTAGTTTTTTGAGATAGGTTCTGGAGTAACCCTGAAATCACTGTGTAGTTGAGGAAGAGCTTGATGTGCTGATCCTCCTGACCCTGACTTCTAAGTGCTGTTTTACAGGTGTTTATTGTTACATTTGGCTCAAGAAACTTTGATTTAAAAAAAAATCATCATTGACCTGCTGTTCATTTAAAATAATATTAATTTCCTCCCATGTATTTGTATAAGTTCTTCTGAATTTTTCATCATATATTTATTTATTGTATGTAGGTGTGTAGTGTGTGTGTGTGTGCGTGCACACTCACGCACACTTAGCATGGTGTGAGCCTGCAGTGGCTTGTGGGAATTAGGTCTTTCTTTCTACCATGTGAGTCCCAGGGAGTCATGCATGGTGGCAAGTGCCTTTGCCTGCTGAGCTATTTTGGTGGCCCCTTTGATACAGTTTCTAAAGTCCCTCTATAGATTTCTCATTTTATTCAATTATGAGCAGAAAAAATACAAGTCTTTTCAGGTTGTAGTTCTTATATTCTTTTTTTTTTAAAGACTTGTTATCTCACATATAATCTATCCAGAATAAAATTCCATGTTCTGAGAAGAAAAGTGTATATACTGAAACTATTAGATGAAGTGTCCTGTAATTATCTGTTAAGTTGGCCTATAGTATAATTCAACTCCAGTATTTTTCATTGATTGCTTATTATCTCTCCTTTGATGAAAGTGGGTGTTAAGGTCCCCATGATTATGTATGAGATCCTGCTTTGTACAATTGGATATTCCAGCAGTGGGTCTATATACATTTATAAGTGTTATTTCATCTTGCTGAATTTTTATTTATTATTTCCATTTATTATTATATGATGACCTTATTTGTGTTTTAAAGTGTTTATTTTATATAATACTGTTGCTCCTTTTTTTCCTGCTTGCCCCATCACTTCACTTTCAGTCTATGTCCATGTTACTGGTGGAATGAGTTTCTTGTAGGCAGCAGTCTCATTTTTAACTCCATTCAACCTGTTGGTATATTTTAACCGAGGACTTTAATCCAACAGGATAGGTTGCATTGGCTTTGGTTCTAGATGAGTACTTTAGAGCATGTAGCTTCTTCAGCTATAATCCATGTAGATGATGTCTATAGCATGCTCGTAGCTTCATCTGTACAGGTTACTGGATTGCACCTAAATTCTCTTAGGTGGATTTGCTAGCACCTTTGGGTGTAGTGTATTTGGTTGTGGGTGTGGGAATCCCTGTTAGTTTCTACAGGTCATATGAGAGTTTGGCTACTCTAGAGGGCCTGCACATATAAAGCATTGCAGCAGAGCCATGATTCCTGTCTATCTGCAAGGGCCTTGTGTCTGAGCATTCCACAGGGGCTAGGTTGCACTAGTGGGCCCAGAGGGGTATTTGTATGTGACCAAAGGTTGTATTACTGGGAGTGTTTCAAAGGACCATCTGCTTAAGGTAGGTTCTGTGTGCTTCTTAGGAGCTCTAGTAGGCAGAGATTCTGAGAATGCTCAGCCTGGTTGCTTCTTGGGGCTGCAGGAAGATGCATAGGACCACAGATCTGTTTCCTTAGGGCTTCACCAGCTACCTTGCTCAATGCTGATTGTCATTCTGCCTCCAGGGGTGAGTTGGCTAAACTGCTGGGGTGGCTGTCCTGCTGCTTCTCAGGATCCTAATTGGGGAAAGCCTGTGTGAGGAAAGCACAGGATCTTTCTTAGTGATAACTCAGTGATAGCTCTGCTCTGAGATTGGCCTCAGGACCTGTGAGAGCTACAGGCTTTTCCAGCAGTAAATGCCTCTGGTGTCAATGGACTGAGGGAGAACTGTTGGGACCTCCTGCTGGCTCTTTCCCCACCGAGTAGTTCAAGTTGATTTTAAGTAAATTGTGTATACTTTGTTCCCTTCTTATTAAGACCATGTGTCTTAGTTAGGGTTTTACTGCTGTGAACAGACACCAGGACCAAGGCAACTCTTATAAGGACAACATTTAATTGGGGGCTGACTTATCATTATCAAGGTGGGAGCATGGCAGCGTCCAGGTGGGCATGGTACAGGAGGAGCTAAGAGTTCTACATCTTCATCTGAAGGCTGCTAGGAGAAGACTGCCTTCCAGGCAGCTAGGAAGAGGGTCTTAAAGCCTATGCCCACAGTGACATACCACTCCAACAAGGCCACACCTCCTAATAGTGACACTTCCTGGGCCAAGCATATTCAAACTACCACATCCTACTGCACCCAAGTGTTGTGCTTCCAATACTAGTGCAAAAGCTATTGTTTTCTATGTTTTGGTCCTTTATTATGGAGGAAACCATGTCAGCTTCCTGCAGCAGCTTTGTTGTTGGATGAACCCGATCTGTTACCGTTGTTAATTAAATCCAGAAAAAAGAAGCTTTTCCTATCTCCTGAGTCATCAGCATGAACACTGCTAGCCATGTCTGGATTTTGAAGAGCATTAAATGGCATGTTCTTCCAGATTATACCATTCCCTCCAAGTTGCAGCATTTGCCTGTGAAGGGGCAGGTGTGGCAGGCAGGAGACAGACAAAAGGTCACACATCCAGGAAGTATGAAAACTTAAAATGTTCTTGGGGGCCCTTGCAAGTGTACAAGGGAGTAAGCACTACAGGGATGATATGTGTGGGTGGACAAGAACCAGCTACACTGCAGGAAGACCCTGGGACTGTGGAACTGCATCCAAGCTCTGGAGAAAATGCCAGAGTTGTCAGTGTGGGCTTTCTGGTGATGCAGCTACTTCTGAGTTATCCTTGCTCCTTGAAAGCAATTTCTCCTTTATTTCTGTTAATAACCTTATTAAAATTTGTATTGGGTCACCAGATTGTACTTTGGTGTTATAATTACTTTGGTCTATCCTGGGTTCCTTTTCTGGTACCAGTAGACCTTTGCCTCGGGAAAAATCTGTCCCACAGCAAAGGACTTCTTGCTTTTCTGGGTGTGATGGTTTTATATGCAGGACCCAGCATTTTGCTGCATACAGGAAACCCACCTCAGTGACAAAGACAGACACTACCTTAGAGTAAAAATCTGGAAAACAATTTTTCAGGCAAATGGTCCTAAGAAACAAGCTGGAGTAGCCATTCTAAAACCTCCAGCCCGAGGACACAAAGAGAGGGACTCATGGCTCCACCTGTATATGTAGTTGAAGGTGGCCTTGTCAGGCATCAGTGGAAGTGGAGGGCCTTGGTGCCTGAAAGTTTGGATTCCCTAGTGTTGGAGAATTCAAGAGCAGGGAGGTGGGAATGGGAGGATGGTGGGAGCACACCCTCTTAGAAACTCCCAGAATTATATGGATTAGACATGACAGAGGCAGGCTGCCAGAAGACTAGATTCCAGAATTCAAACAAAAAATTACCTTGATACTAAAATTTGTTTTGAGAATTGCATATTGCAGAATACACAGCCTTGGTGTATCTACACATCAAGCAAGTTGAGCAGACCTGCTCAAACCTCTGATGTCCTGGAATTTCAACTGGATGCAGTGAAGACACAGACATCAGAGGCTTATCAATTTACTCTTCCCTCCGCCCCTCTTCTAATATCTCAACGCCCGTAACCAGCTTGAAGAAGTTAATGAAGAGTTGGGGCCCCTATTCCCTGGGCTTGGGGACTGAGGTGGTTAATATTGGGCTGTCTTTCTAGGGAAAAGTAGTGGTTTTGTTAGAACAGGAGTGAATAGCTAGGATTTATTGCATAGCCATAACCTATTGGTAGAAATCTGTATAATTGTTATTAAGCTGAAGAAATTATAACATTTCTTAAATGGTACAAAATTTACTTTGATTTCAAATTTAAGATTTTCATTGGTATGAGTTTCTTATTGATATAAAAGTGAGATTAATATTGTTACTCTCATAGACATTGTACCTATATAACACATTTAGGAATACAAGGCTTAGACCCAGTCCTTCTTTAACTCTTTTAACTGATTCAAGATGGTTAGCCTGTGAGTTAAGGGCTTATAGCAAATTCGTGGCTCTGAGTTTATTGTTAGGGTTTTCTATATTTTATTTAGAAATAGCTGAGAGGAGTTAACGACAACAGTCCTGATTGCCTTACATGGATAGTTGGTTTTCAAAACGTCAGAAGTCCACAGAATTGATGTTACACACATTTCTGTATTAATGTTCATTTTGATTAGAGACCTGTCTGCTCCTGACAGCTTCCTGTCTTGGATTCTAAGAAGAAATTGAGTGTCTTTGGAGTTACTCCAGTTGTGATGAGACAGCCACTAGGCAAGAATTGCCTCTTTTCACCTACAAACAAATTACTGTCCAGAAAAGGACAAACTTGCAGAATAGTCGACTGATTATATCTGCAAAGACAGAGTAATCAGCCCTTAATAATTCTGCATCACTAGGTCTGTCAGATGATCCTGGGCCAGAAGGCTGAAGATCGGATGCTCCAACATTTTGTAGTATAGGGACTGTCCAAGTGTTCAGTGGTCTCTATAAATTGGCTAAGTTTTAGAAGCTATGCTTTGTGCTTCCCGTAATTTCAGTTAATTCAGTCATTCTGGATTTCTGATGGGGTTGAAGACTTATAGTCTCATAGCCAATCCCAGCTGTTTACTTTTAGAGAAAAGATTTGAGAGGATGATTTTCAGCTGATGTTCATTCTAAAGCCAAGAAAAAAGCCAGGTTCAGAACTAAGTCTTTTAGTTAGGAGAGATGACAGAGGTTCTGGTTAGTCAACAAAATGTTGGACTGGGTATTAAAGGTCTATCTTGTACCTTACTGATACAAATTGGTATAGTTATGCTCTAATTGTATTTTGAGGTAGTGGGCAAGGTGTCTTACCCTCTGCTCTGTGTGCAGTGGGTCCCTCTAGGATGTCCCTAATTGTATTTTGAAAGAAAAGTTTTATTTTAACAGGAAGGGTGAAATGTAGGAGGAGTTAAGGTGGGAGGAGTAAGGAGAGGAGGAGGAGAATGAGAAGAGGAGCTAGAAGACGAGAGAGACAGAGAGAAAGAGAGACAGACAGACAGAGACACACAGAGAGAGATAGATGAGGGGGAACATGGATGCAGATGTTCGTGTGTCTCTGCCAGTCAAAGATAGTTGGTAGATCTAGGTTGGGTATTGAGTTACACTTCTGATTGTATGGCATCTTGTTATTGAGCATTACCAAACTTATAAAGCCTTTGATTAACATTTTTTTAAAAAATTACTAATTAAAAAAAAAAAAAGGATGAGGAGGGAGGGTGATGGAATACATGTGGCAGGAAATCAAATGAGGAAACTATCTGGAGGAAGAAAGGGAAGGGGCAGAGGGAAACTAATCAGAACCCTAATGACATATGTATGAGGATGCTGTAATAAAACCTAGTACTTTGTATGTTAACTTAAAATACTAATAAAGAAAAGAAAAAGCAAGAAGGAGGAGGAGGGATAGGATAGGGGGTTCCTGGGGGAGGGATGTGGAAAGGGGATGACATCTGAAATGTAAATAAATAAAATATCCAATAAAAAATAAAATAAAAACCAGTATATTTGAAAATTAAAAAAGTAGGTGTGGCCCTATTGGAGTATGTGTGGCTTGGTTGGAGTAGGTATGTCACTATGGGTGTGGGCTTTAAGACCCTCATCTCAGCTGCCTGGAAGCCAGTCTTCTCCCAGCAGCCTTTAGATGAAGATGTAGAACTCTCAGCCACTCTTGTACCATGCCTGCCTGGATGCTGCCATACTTCCACCTTGGTGGTAATGGACCTTACCTCTGAACCTGTAAGCCAGCCCTAATTAAATGTTGTCCTTAGAAGAGTTGCCTTGGTCATGGTGCTGTTCATAGCAGTAAGACCCTAACTAAGACAGATATTGGTACCAGGGACTGGGGTACTGTTGTGATAGGCCTGACCATGTTTTTGTTGGGAAGAATGTGGATTTGGGGATTTTGTGATTTGGAAAACAATGGATTACTTTAAGTGGGGCTTAATTGGCCATCCTAGTAGGAATATGGAAGAGTTTGTTGCTGAGAGGGATTTACATTGTGCAGACCTGGCTCAAGAACTTTCAGTATGTGACCTGGAGATTGTTTTTGTGGTATTTTGGTGAAGAATGTGGCTGCTTTTTGCCCTTGTCCAAAGAGTCTTCCTGAAGCTAAGGTGAGGAGATTTAGATTAATTGCTTTGAAAAAGGAAGTCTCAAAACAGCCTGGTATAAATTCTGTTATGTGGTTAATAAAGTTTACTCTTATGAAGAGCATTTTAATGAAGATGAGCAAGCTGAGAAAGGAAAATATATAAAATATATGGTTCAAGTATTAATGGGGCACCAGGAAGTATAATGGAGTTGAATCCTATGTTTTAGGAGTTAACAGATTAAGGGAGTAGGACTTTGGGACTTCACCCAGCTAAGTTCAGGTCCAGGCATGGTGGTACACATCTTTAATCCTAGGAGACAAAGGCAAGCAGATCTCTTGAGTTCAAGGCCAGCTTGGGACAAAGCAATTTCTGATGAAGAAAAGCTTAAATCCAGGCTGGTGGTACATGTTTAATCCAGAAGACAGAGCCGTGCAGATCTGAGTTCAAGGTCAATCTACACAGCAAGTTCCAGGACAGCCAAGCTTAAGCAGTAAGGGAGTTGGAAAACAGAAAGCTGGTGATATGTTATAGAACAAAGGGCCCATGTTCCAGCTCAGCAAGCAGCAGATCTTTGTAGTGTTGGCCATGTGGCTCTTGTTTTAGAGTCAAGAATAGAAGGAACTACTGGGACAACTGATGCTGGTTAGCTGGAGCTAAGAAATTAGTGGTAATTAAGAAGAGACCACCATCACTGAGGTGAAATCTTCTGGGAAGTGTTTTCTAAGAGCACAAAGAAGCTGTGTTCCAGAGGTAGCCAAGGTTGTACCTCATGCTGCAGCTGAACTTGGTAACATGTACAATCACCTAGGTGGTACTGGTTTTGAAGGTATGAAGGGATCATGGAGAGCAGTTGAGACTTGGCACTATGAGAGGCCAGGGAAGGCCATTGGTGAAGGTGCAGCCTCAGTTGCAGTTGATGGCCCAGGACTGAAGTGGTTGTGCAAAGAAGTTTAGGCTTGGCACCATGAAGAGAACCTATGAGAGCTATTGGTAAAGCCTAGTTGCAGCAGAAGACCCCACCCAATGTATTGGAGATGTCAGTACTATGAATGATCACCAAGAACATCAAGCAATGGAGCAGGATCAACCAGAGCCTAGAATGCTACAGAGGGCAGAGCTGGAGAAGTGACCCAAGCCCTTTGGAGGAGCCCAGAAGATCATGTGTGGATCCCAAACATTGGAACAAAACTGTGAACCTGAAGTTGATTTGGAGACCCCAAGATGTTCGAGATGCCAGAGCCATGAGCTATCTGCAGAGGAAAACTGTTAACCCAGGGTGGAACCAGTCCAGAAGAAAGAAGTTTGTTGCAGTCAACAAAGATGAAAAAGGAATGGAGATCTGAAAACCATTTTGACATCAGACATGGAGATGCAGAGTTTGAAGTTTGTCCAGCTGGTTTCTTGTCTTGCTTTGGAGATTACAGTTAAGTCATTGAATGAATCTTAAAAGAGACTTTGAACTTTAACCTTTTAACATTGTTGAGACTGCTATAGGCTATAGGGACTTTGGAAGTTGGACTAAATGTATTTTGCATTATGTTATGTTTAGGTATAGCCCCCATAGGCTCCTGTGTTTGAAAAAGCAAATGGGAGCCAGGGAATGGAATGCTATGGTTTGTATATGTTTAGATCAGGGAGTGGCACTATTAGGAGGTGTGGCCTTTGTCGGATGAAGTGTGTCACTGTGAGCATGGGCTTTAAGACCCTCATTTTAGCTGCCTGGAAGCCAGTCTTCTCCCAGCAGCCTTTAGATGAAAATGTAGAACTCTCAGCTCCTCCTGTACCATGCCTGCCTGAGTGCTGCCATGCTCCTGCCTTGATGATAATCGACTGAACCTCTAAATCTATATAAGCCAGCCCCAATTAAATGTTGTCCTTATAAGAGTTGCTTTGGTCATGGTATCTGTTCACAGCAGTAAAACCCTCACTAAGACACTGGGTTATAAGACTTATTCTCCTGCTGACTGTCACACATCCTGGAGTTACCCCTTGGTATATTAAAGCAAAGTTGCAATTTAAAGCTTAGGTGTTTGGTTTGATCTTCTTAGCCGTCTAAAAATGAGAGCACTTCACATAAAAACCCAGATTTTTGTTTGTGTTCAAGTTGTACAGCAGCCATCTACAGCAGAGCAGCAGCTTCCTTAGTGAAGTGCGGGTCCCTGCTTTCATGGATCTGCTGATTTGGTCCATGAGGGCAGAGGGTGATGTTGAACAGGGGATTCTGAAGTCCTGTGAGTTCGTATGGTAAATGATCACACTAGGCTGCTTGTCAGTAGGCAGGTGAACTTTTCTTAGGGTGATTGAAAGCTTATAAAGTTAGGGGGACTGAGGGTAGGGACTTCCAGGATAGGCAAAGGCCACTGGCTGGGGGCTTATGGTTCCTGGCATTACCTCATTAGCATGGGAAAGCATTTCAGGAGTCTCAGGTGCTGACTGAACAGTTTTTTTCAGAAGAAAGGAAATTGATCCAATAAACAAATTGAGCCTATGTGCCATTCCTCAAGACAAATGTGGGAGCTTAGAAAATCCCAGACAAGGTAAGAGAAGGAGAAACTCTGTTAACAAGGGAGTTCCCCATTATTTATGGAGTCCCAGAAGGCTATCCAGTCAGTGGTAGACTTTGATTGACCTTAATTAGCACTTTACCCACCTCGAAGGTGGGAGGGTTGCACCCCACAGGCCCAGTGCTCCCTGTTACATTCACTTGGTCCACTTCACTCATCTTCACCTATTTCTGCCTGGCTCCTGGAGGCATTTGATCTACACAGCTCTGAGGAAATGTTTATTAATATTGTTCAATCCTGTGGTCTAGCGCTTTTGGCCAGGGACTAGCCTAGCATATGTAATTTCTGAATACTTAGCAGATAAAGTAGACTGTATTCTAAAATATGATAGTGCTACCTGTCTGCAGAAGACTCAGGGATTAGGGTTTGTCTAAAACCCTAAAGTCACACCTGCCTATGAATTATGATTCATGCATTCATTCATTCATTCACACACTCACTCAGCTGTTATGAACTAGGTCTTGGGCATACAATTATAAAGGATGGACGCAGTACCCACCTCAGGAGACTTGGTACTTACAAGTCCTGTATGGTTACATCCTCCTGACAAGTTCTCTTCTGTAGTCTCACAAACACATATGCTATTCTGTCCTTAATTCATATTCTCTCTCTCTCTCTTCTTTTGTCTCTTCTTTCTCCTTCTTTCTATTCCTCTTTCTCTCTCTTTACCATTCTTCCTTTTCCCATTGGCAGACTCTTATATAGTGTAGTCTGGCTTTGCACTTGCTTATATAACTGAGGCTAGACTTGAGCTCTCCTGACCCTTGCTGTCACTTCAGCTCTCAAGTGCTGTGCTTACAGATGTGCACTGTGAGTCACACCCATCAGCTCTCAAGTGCTGTGCTTACAGATGTGCACTGTGGATCACATCAGCTCTCAAGTGCTGTGCTTACAGATGTGCACTGTGGATCACAGTCATCATCACAGGCAATGTCTATTTTTCTTTTAAAACATTATTTTTATTAATTTTATGTACATGAATGCTTTGCCTGGATGTATGTCTATGTACAGTGTGTTTACAGTGCCTATGAAAGCCAGAAGCATGCTCTGAATCCCCTGGGACTGGAGTTAAAGATGGTTGTGAGGTGCCATGTGGGTGCTGGAATTGAACCAGGGTCTTCTGGAAGAGTAGCCAGTGCTTTTCACCACTGAGCCATCTCTCTAGCTCCGCCCACCCCGCCTTTTGTATTAATTTTTATGCAGACTTAAAATTGAATAGATAAGAGGGATTTGAGCTAGGCCGAACTACTGGGGCACAGAGTGACCTCCTCTCAACCTGTTCTGAGTGAAACTGTACTGTGTAGTTACTCTAAGTTGTCATAGCACAGACTTCTCTGACCTAGAAGCTTTGATTGCTTTTATAAGTAAGGTGGTGGTGGTGGTGGTGGTGGTGATGACAGGTGCCATATTCTCAGAGCTAGTGGCTTACAGTATATGAACTAAAGACCTATCCTTCAAAAGTTAAATAACTTGCCCAGAGTCACACAAACAATGGGATTTGAACTTGTGTTATCTGACAGGGAGCTCCAGTTCTTTACCACTATGCTGTAGTCAGTGTTCTCATTAATTCATGAAATGATTTAAGATCGTCCTTTTACCTAAGATAGTTTCCTTTCTGGCTCTTAACAAGGTGTGAAATTCTGCCACCTAAATTTCATGCTTTTATTTCTTGTTAAATGTGAAAATTCTTGGAGAGGCTCTATATTGTCATCAGTAACACCTTAATACCTTAACCCTTTCTCTGACAGCTAATTAAAGATCAGGCACTAAGAGACACAGGCAGCCGACAGTTCCTTTTGAGTGCTGGGATAGTACTCGAGGAAGTACTTGCATAGACCACCACCCAGGCAGGGTTAGAATTGTTGAGAAATCAAAATGAGGTCTATGTAAAATACTCAGCACAGGTGTGGCTCAGAGGAAGACTCTAAGAAGTACTCTGTTAGGGTAGGAGTTGGGAAGTGGATGAAAAGCAATGAAGGGCAGTGAGGGGAAGGGCTGGGCTCGCCTCCTGTGTGCCTGTGCTAGTGTGGCTCCTCCTACTGTCCCAGAGGCAACTTCCCTGGGCTGTATAAAATAGAAATAAACATTCAACAATAGGGAGACCAGGAAGAAGCAGTGAACAACGCTTGGTGTTCACGATTCCCAGCCTCCTAAACTCAGAGTGCTTCATGGACTCCATCTTCCTGTCTTTGATGTCCATGACATAGGGAGAAGCAAGTTTGGTAAGCAGTTTTCAACTGGGGATATGTTCTTACCTTGGCCCAGTTGGAATCCCACATTCCCACTTGTAACTTTTACTCCATGGTTTGGAATGTTTCAGAACATTTATGCCCTATTGATCTCCAGGGAATTTGCCAAACTACTTGGGAATCAATTAGAACTCAGTCACCAGCCTATTTACTTCAAGCAGTTAAATAGAAAGTAAAAACAGTGCTAAACCTCTCCCTAGTATTTTCTTAACCCCTTCAAGAGAGTATGGAATCTTCTGTGGTAAATGTACAAAAATACTGTATATACTCAAAAATATACTGTGTTTGTTTAACCATTTTGCCTCATGTGCTGGTGCTGCGGCTGACCTTGTGAGAGGAATTGCAGGTATTGAAACATATCTGAAGATGAGGAGGGGCATACCGGGAGAGCTTATCACCTCAAGCTGGTTCTTTCTTCTTACCTTCTTGTAGTGGTAGGTCACACACTATTTTCTTTTCTCAGAATAATTTTGCGCTCACCAACCCAGAGAAGAGCATCCACAAGGAATCAGATACAAAGGAAACCAGAGGAGAGGAGGAGCTAGACACGGAGGTCCTAGAGGTGTTTCACTCAACCCAAGAGTGGCAGACTCTTCAACCAGGTACCAGACTTGTGCTGCTCCATAGAAACACTGAATTAAAACCACAAATGCCCTTTGTTCTTGAAGGTTGGGAGTAGGCATTCTCATGGTGACTATCACAGTGGTAGCTGTAGTGCCATGGGGTTTGGGGACCTCCATTCTCCAGCAGAGCAGTGTGTGGTGTATGAATGCCCTGGAAGGGAGATCTGTGGCGGGTGGCCATGCTTTCTGAGCAAGTGATAGAAAACTTTGTGAAGCAAAGGAGAGGCAGTGACATGTGCCTTGCTCTGCAAATGCTATTTTGGGCTCTGCTGCTTGGCTCAGTGCTGCTGAAATAGTGTTCATAGGAGAGTCCTGAGCACTGGTGTTAGGCCCGAATATTCTGTTAAAGGAACCTGTGCCAAGAAAAAAAAAGGGGCTGGTCCTTGCCTAATCATAACTGAGGCATCTTCAGAGGGAACAACTTTCTAACCCCTTTATGACTCTGAGTCCAGGGTTTCAAGTATTAATGACAATGGCCTGCAGTTGTGAAATGTTTACTATACTCAGGCCCACTCCTAAGTTCCTTGTGTACACCATGTTCAATTTTCACAGGAATAGAATTATTACTGTCTTTATCTTCTAGTAGAAATATTGAGGCTCAAAAGGTCAGATGACTTATCGTGTTATTCACCTGATGTCAAATGTCATGGACCTCAGAGCCTTGATCCGCTGTCTTCCCAACTCCAGCTGTCTTTGGCTAGAGCCTGCTCTGCCAACACTGAGACTATTTTCAGGTGCAGGCAGCTCATGTTCTGTATTGTGGCATGTATTGTGGATGGCAAGTTCTGGCAGCAGCCATTGCATAGCTTCCTCAGGTCCTTGCTGATATTCATCACCATGTCCTTACAGCCCCCGTTGCTGCTGTGCTGCCAGGGATAGCATTGCTGTGCCAGCCAGCAATATCACTCCTGCTAGGCTTGCATGTGGGTAGTAGCTGCTGAAGAAGACTGATGAAGCCCCAAAGAAGCCAAGTGATAGCTCGTGGCTTAAGCAGAGGGAAGTTTAAGAACAGAGATATAACAGAGGTATTGGATTCAGCAGGAATAGCTTTACAAGCTTTGAGGAATAGCTTGGAGAGGCTCTCAGGAGTGGGGAGGTAGAAGATGTGGCTATGGTCCTCTGGCTTTATGTAGGGTTACTGGTAGTCTTGTAAACTGGCAAGCGTGTGGAGTAGATGGAGGCTGATGTTCTGCGTCCTACTTCTACTTCTGCTCCTTTGTCTAGGTCAGTCCCCTTCAAGCCCTTGGTCCGCACTGCAAGCAGAACAGTACTCATATTTCAGACCTTGAGCTGTGCCCAGCCCTCTGGCAGTGCCACTGCTGCTAGTGGCTCAAGAGCCCCTCCATGTATTCTTTGGAAGGAAGAGTCAGAGATGAAGTGAGGAGCAAGCTAGGGTACTAGAGAGAAGCACTCGTCTTACATGGAACTGATGCTCCTTTGACAATACCCTCTAGCTTGTAGTTTCTCAAGAGCTCCTTGTGGACTCTTCTGTACAAAATTCTCTTAAAGCTGCTGCAAAGGCTGTTGCCACTAAAGCATATTGCAGATCAAAATCCTCTACCCAGTGTGTCACTTGGCTTAGTCTAGTTTTCAGAGGTAGATTCCCACTTGTACACATCTTTAGTCCACTTGGAATTGGACACTACTGAGGGTGCATGAACATGTAGTCTTCTTTTTCTGGTAAGATTACCAGAGGAAGGGGACTTAGGATGTGAAGGAAAGACTTCCATGGTTGGCAGATCCTCTACCTTCCTCCTTCAATAGCAGTTTTGATGAGAGAGCAGAGATGAACACAAACAGAATGTTTAGTAGAATGTTTCCTGCTTGAGAGCCAGAGGCAGACATGGGAACATGGTGGGCACTGGGGCTGTTGAAGACAAGAGTAAGTTGATAGTTGTTGACCCTGTCTCAGCCAACCAGTTCTCTGCCCTTCTGTTGAAAGGACTTTTGGTGTTTGATGTGAAGGTTGTACCTCTGATTTCCTTTTGCCTCAAAGGGAAGATTCCTGGGATATATGGGCTGTTTAGGTTATGGGCTAGGCTTATTAGAAGGCAGATTGCCAGACTGCCTACTGCAGCCTGGCACACATGACTTTTAGGTCTTCCCACTGGGACAGGTGGGAACGGATTCAGCCACATAGCACTGAGACAGCTACAGGTCTCATCCCTGGAGTCTGCCTGCCACCATTATTACTGTCAGTATCGTCACTGGGAGTTGCTTGTTCCTGGAAGTGATTTTCCTGTCTCCCTTTCTTTGATTTATTTTGGGATCTGCCTTATCTAACAGAACCACAGCAAGCATTTGAGTGTGGATTCAGTCTCAGCTGTTCATAAGCAAGCAGGGAAAGCTGTTTGCTGGCAGGTCCTTTGGTTCTGGGCAGGGAACTGAGACATTTGTCCTGGAGCTGAGGACTCCTAGACTCCAGAATTTTGTGCTTGTGAGTGTGTGTGAGTGTGTCAGTGTATGTGTGAGTATAGGTGAGTGTGAGTGTGTGAAAGAAACAGTCTTCCTGGTGACCAGGCTCCATCCTGATCCCCATAAGAACCCCACCAACGGTCACATAGTAGCATAAATTCTGGCATGGTTGAAAGGCACTGGTTTCGAATAATAAGTCTCTGTCTCTTAGGGAAATTCTATACATTTTAGAGGCACTGTGCTGAGGGGTGCTTGTTATTATGGAACACTGATTACAGCCAGGTGCTATAGTTTTATCTTCCCTGAGCATTTTCTGAGATCCCACCTTGTGCCAGAGATAAATAGCTCACATTTACTAAGCATTGACTCTGACAGACACCCTTTGAGGGTAGTTGCTATAGCTATCCTAACTTTTACAGCTAAAACTCATTTGCAGCAAGAAGAGATTATTCAGACAACCAACCAATAAATAGTACTGTCAAAATTCATACACCCTTAAGCCCAGCTTAAATATTGTGCCATGATGTCTTCCTAAGGAACAAAGTAGACATGAACCCTTTGTGCCTCATAGCTTATAGGTTCACAGACAATACAGAAATATCAAAAGGCCCTTGTGTGGCAAGGCCAGGCCTTCTCTTGTGCTGAGGAGTCTGTTGGGGAAGTTAGCTGGGGCAGTTTTATGACGCTGGACATGACTGTGGCTTTCTCTGAGCTGTGGGCACTCAGGCTGCTCAGAATCTCTAACATCTCATCTGAAAATCAGAATGGAAATAAGAACTACATAGAAGTGGTATGGCAAAGTATGAGTGTGTGTGTGAGTGTATATGAGTGTGTGGGTGTGTGAGTATGAGTGTGTCTGTGTATGTGTGAGTGTGAGCATATGTGTTTGTAAGAATGTGAGTGTGAGTATGTATAAGAATATGAGTGCTGGGCGGTGGTGGCGCACGCCTTTAATCCCAGCACTTGGGAGGCAGAGGCAGGCGGATTTCTGAGTTCGAGGCCAGCCTGGTCTACAGAGTGAGTTCCAGGACAGCCCGGACTACACAGAGAAACCCTGTCTCGAAAAACCAAAAAAAAAAAAAAAAAAAAAAAAAAAGAATATGAGTGTGTGTGTGTGTGTGTGTGTGTAAGAATATGAGTGTGTGTATGAGTGTGTCTGTGTATGTGTGTGTGAGTATATGTGTGAGTGTGAGTGCATACGTGTTTGTAAGAATGTGAGTGTGTGTGTATGTGTGAGAATGTGTGTATGAGTGTGTCTGTGTATGTGTGAATGTGTGAGTGTGTGTATGTCTTTGTAAGAATGTGAGTGTGAGTATGTATGTGTAAGAATGTGAGTGTGTGTATGTGTGAGAATGTGTATATGAGTGTGTCTGTATGTGTGAATGTGTGAGTGTGTGTATGTGTAAGAATGTGAGTGTGAGTATGTGATGTGTGTGTGTAAACTGTTTCTCAAAGGGCCTGACATACAGAACATATTCAATATGTTGTTATTAAAAGAAATACATCTTTGTTCCCTTGGTGACTTGAAGGAGAAGTGGAGGTGAGGAGGACACTGGACAGCGGCCACCCCGTCCTTCCTGTTTGTCAGTGCTGCCCATCAGCCCCTCTGGGCTCAAGAAAGCACAGCCACTCTCAACCCGAGGCTTCTTATTGACCCAATTTGACTTCAAAGCAGCTGTGAGAATCCTTGAAATATTGGTGTTAGAGCCCAGTCGATGGGGGCATGCAGGAAGCCTGTGCAAGAACACGTTCATGTGAGGGGTGGAAAAGAGAAAAAAAAAAAAAAAACCTAAATCATTAACTGATGAGAGCAATCCAAGAATTACAGAGTACCCGCCATCTGGTCAGATCATTTCAGATCTTCACGAGCAATAAGAAGGACTGAATTTTAAAATCCTCATTATAGTAGACCAACTACTCTGGTTTCAAGTATTTAACAGAGGAGCCTGATTTCCTTCAGGCTCTGGACATCTGTCTGAAGGAACACCTGACCCTAGTCAGGGTGACAAGGCTGTTTCTCTGGAGCTTTTGATCCTTTGCAGCTTCAAAGGGGCTGTGTAGCTTGTTATTTCTGTGACACCACTTATGTGTCCAAGAAATTGGTTCAATTCTAATACTATTGACTAAGGATTGGTATCAGATCCCACAAGTTAAAGGCTCAGTTTCCCTATCACTGCCACCATTTCAGATGTCACTTCCAAACCGTGGGCTACCTGTACCCACTCATTACCCAGGATTCTCACACGCTCCTCTTAGGTTTGATAATTCTGATAATTAACTCAGAACTCAGAACACACTACTTAGGTTTATCTTTTTGGTGTCAATAATGCAACTGAGGAGTAGCTAAGGGGAAGAGGGGCAGACATGGAGGTCAGCCTTCCAACTCCCATGTCCTCAGCGAGTCCACCATCCTACAATTAAATGCCATCAGGAATTGCCCTGATGTTCAGGACTCTTAATGGAAGTTTCATTGCATAGGCATGATTGATGCCAAACACTGGCCATAAGTGATCAACTTCTAGTCCCTGCACTCCACAGAGATAGAGGATGGGTCCTAAAACCCCAGGCTTCTAATCATGAAGCCGTCTTTCTGACCAGGCTCCATCCTGATCCCCATGAGAACCCCACCAACGGTCACATAGTAGCATAAATTCTGGCATGGTTGAAAGGCACTGGTTTCGAATAATAAGTCTCTGTCTCTTAGGGAAATTCTATATATTTTAGAGGCACTGTGCTGAGGGGTTCAGGACAAAGAAATATCATTTGTTTTTATGCATACCACATGTTGTAGTAATTATTTAAAACCAGCCTCTGGCTCAGGCCAACTATCTAAGCTGCAGTGGCTCTGCCTAGCTCAGCCACCATGTTCTGTGGCCAGAGGCCACGTGTGCGCAGCAGCTAGAAATGACCAGCCAGAAACACCAGCCCTGCCACCCATGAGACACCAGCGTGGGAGATGGGTCTGCCAATCTTCCACACTGTCTCCACAAGGCTGGACATTGCCCAGACCATTCCTCCATTCTTGTGGGCCCAGTAAGAGAATGAGACTCTAATGCATAAAGATCAATCAAAGTCTTTATTTATTTGGTAATGATTAATAACAAGATGCCCATACAATCAGAAGTGTAACCCAATACCCAACCTAGATGTACCGTTGACTGCTACAGACACTGAACATCTGCCTCCATTGCTCCTGCATCTCTGCCTCTCTCTCCTCCTAGCTCCTCCTCTTCCTTTTCCTCCTCTCCTCCTTACTCTTCCTCTTCCTCTCCTAACTCCTCTCACCTTAGCTCCTCCTACAACCACAGGATGTAATTGAGGTGAGACTAAGGTTCAAAACTTCTAGTATTTCTGCAACCTGAGAGGCAAAAGACTGTCCTCTCCTAGGATCATCTTTACAGGTTACCATGTTCTTCAGGATACCTCCAAAAGTTTCCCCTTTCCTGTTCATTTGTCCCATACCAGAACTGTGTATACACCCAGGGCATGGGACATGCAGAAGCCTAAAGGCAGTCCATACCTAAATATTTGTGGCTTATCAGAGTACAGATCTGGGACTTCTTGATTGCCACCAGGAGGTAATGGCACATTCATACAGGGTCTCACTATGTATCCCTGGCTGGTCTAGAACTTGCTATGTAGAACAGGCTGGCCTCTAACTCACAGAAATCTACCTGCCTCTGCCTCACAAGTTGGTATTAATACTTGGCTCTATTTTCTTTTTGGCTCAAGTTGCTACACCTAGGAACCTTTTAAGAAGAGATACTCAGAACTAATCTTTGGTTCATTCACATGTACAGTGCCTTCCTTTCGTAACTTAGGGCCTTTCAAGTCTTCTAGGGATTCCCTGAAAATAGAATTTGTTCGTCTTCTAGCTACATTTCTGTTTTTCTCCCTCTAATACTGTCACCTCCCCAGCCTTGGTTAAGCATTGTTTATTCTGAGCACTTGCTTTGCTCCTTGGTAATGCAAGTTTGTCAGATGGGACAAGGAGAATGACCTCTGACCCAAATTATCATGGCCAAATTAACTAACTAAAGCAAGCTTTTTAAATTTTGTGCATATGGGCCATCTCTCCCTAAAGGCAGAAATCAGGAGATCAGCATTAGACAGGGGGAAGATAAGGGTTTCATAATTCAGGAGTTAGGAGTTTCCAAATGGGGGGATTTGGCAGGCAAATAGGTGGGGTTACAGAAACAGAACCTAAGTATAACAAGTGGATCATCACAACCTCCTGAAACAAAGATAAGGTGGTCATAATAACCTTTTGAAACAAAGGCACGGTTGCCATTTCCTGACGGGCAGTGCAGAACCATTTGTAGTTAAGATTACAGGTGGGTGGGGCATAGCCCAGTCCTTGAGAAACAGGAATGAACCTAATTTGTCTTTACTATAAGATGGCTTTCAGGCCCTGACCCGACCCTCGGGTCTGATTATTTGTGGGGTATCAAGGTGGACCATCACCTGCCACCTGAAAAGGGGGAACATGGGCCGAGAGAAAGGATGGAGACCATGCTTACAATATATAGTCTTCAGTGAGGGAGAAAGGGGGGCAGAGAACGGGACAGGGACTCGGAACACTCTGAGGCTAATCCTGGAATGTCCCGGGGCAATGGTTCTTTATGAACAGGAAATCCTTTCTTAGTTGTAGGTCAGGTTCTCCCAAAAGAGGCGGTTTTATTGCCCTAGACCATCTCACTGTTGTAACCTTATTGCCCTAGACCATCCTACTGTCTTAACCAACTCCCAGGAAATGCCAGACGTTCCTGGGACCTAACCTTGCACTGACTAATCCTTCCAGGACAACAGATAATTCCCTGAGGCTCTCTTGGAACAGCAGGTAGCTTCCTGGGTTTGGCTCCCGACAAGGCCCAAGAAGGAGGCAGACTGGTTCAGCATTACACCGTGTCTTATGTGTCCTTGTCAAACCCTTGATAAGGTCTTAGCATTTTTTTATCTAGGAAGGGAAGCAAAATTTGTAATGTGTCAAATGATGCCTGGCCCAATCATATATATCTGTTTGGTTATATCAGAAAGAATAAAAATTTTAAGGCCATATAATCTTGGTATGCCAACAGGTACTATAGGTAGCCATTTTGTCCCTTTTGCCAAGGAGTTTTCTTTTGATCTAATATTTTAGCCTTTTGTTGAGGATAAGGGACAATCTATTCTCTTCTGTGACTACTTCCTGTTAAAATTAGGATGTGTTAGTCAGGGCCCAGGAAGGCTGGGATGTTAGTGAAAGGCTGAGAGAGGATTAGGGCAATGACTATCCATCAGTACCATTTGGTTTTCTGACACAGCTGAAGAGACAGTCACATTGACTGGACTGGTTTATATCAGTTTTCAGCAAGACAAGGATTTTCCTGTTTTGTAGAACTACCTGGGCTGGAGTGTTGTAGATCACCTTTGGAGCAGTTTGCAATCTGCAGCTGATTTCTGGATGGTGTCTACCAGCTGAGTAGAACTCTGCAGAGGCAGATAGAGAGCTGGGACAGAAGTTTAAAAACTTAACAGAAACTTATATTTGGAGCTTTCACCTCAGGAATAGGCAACAGGCAGGGAAGCTTAGGCTGTTGATTGACAGGAGTACTTATCTGGGGTCCGTTCGACCTGTGAGAAGTAGATCTAAGTCTTAATGACTTTCTTGATTCCCTGGAGCTTATATTACCATTGTTTGTAAGCTGTACTGAAATCCATATTGTAGAAAAAAGCAGCTAACAGCTATCTGTAAAACAGTTGGAATAAACTTGTGCCTTCAAGTCATAGCAAAAGCTATGGCTTTGGGTCAAAAAGCACGAACTTTTTCTTTTTATCTGTCTAGAGGGCTGAGTATATGAATTTGATGAGAAGCATCTTTAATACTTAGAAAACAACTAGAGGAAATTTAAAATCTTGAGCTTGTTACTCATAATAGTAGTTAGTGCTTTATTAGCTTATCAGACCTTCATTGATTAATGTTAAAACTTTGAATTTTTGAAATCTTAGTATAACAATAGCATAGAGGGTGAAAGAAATCTGAACTATCTCTCATTTTAAAATCATTTTTATATCTTTATAATTCGTATTTACCTATCTTAAATTATTTTCTTAGACCCTCATAACTTATTTAGGCTTATCTTAAGATATTTATAACTTATTTTTAGACTTATAGTTTATATAAATTTAATTTTGTATCCAATTAGTTTTTATTAGACACATTTAAGTTGTTGACTATTGAGAGCAGTCTTTGGAGAGCAAGTTTCTTTAATAAAGGAATAGTAAAAGTTTGTTGAAACTGTTTTTCGAGTTCATCTTTTGGTGTGAAGTAAATAGTGTCTGCCTTTCTCAGCAGAAGACCTAGGAGCTCTGGAAAAGTGACAGAGCTACGGTTAGCCTTCAATCCCATCTGAAATCTGAGAAGGATGAATTACAGCAGGAAGTGTAATCCAAATGGCCTCTGTACTAATTAAAGTGACAGACATACCAGCTATCTGGACAGTTACCCTAGGCTCCATGGTGATCTCCATTCGGGGCAGTGGTTGTGGATCCTTGGCTGTCACAAAGGACAGCATTACATGTTCAGCTGCTGCGCAGGATGGCATTGGCCTTTGGCTGCCAGAGCCAAAAGTCTGGGAGACTTTCAGGGAGGAAGAACTTGGAAAAACTGACCTCTTTGGTGAGGAAGAGTAGAGCAGTTAACCTAACAGAGTCTACAGTGTGAGCAGGCCCTGGGAGCTGGCATGTCATGTGGCAGCTTTGTCTAGTGGTTAGTGTTACTGCAATTAAGGTCTGTGCCCCATCATCTTCCTTGGAGACCTTAGAGTCACCAGTAGGAGCTGGTGTTTCTGTCTATCATAGAAACACATATCACCCTGCCTGTCCTGGAACTTAATTTGTAGACCAGGGTGGCCTTGAACTCAGAAATCCACCTGCCTCTGTCTCCCAAATGCTAGAATTAAAGGTATGCACAACCACAGCCACCTGGCGATTTTACAGATTTTAAACATACTTAATAAACTTATAAATATCAAGGTACAGAAAATTCATATAATAGTCTTGAAAATATAAGAACCTTATCTTGAGATAAGGTTTATATCTTAGCAAAAATTTTAGGCAGTTAGATGAAACTAATAGTCTAATTGTTTTTTAGCTGTTCTGCCTTGCTTTTTTTTTTTTTTTTTTTCCCTACCACAGTCAGGTGGCTTGCCTGACATGGGACAGAAACTTTACACCTCCAGAGCCAGTTGTTTTTTTTTAATACAGAAGAACAACATAAAATAATATTTCAACATTATCAATACCTCAAAAGACATTTGAATTCCTGGTAAACTGATTTCAATGACCAGAAAGCTCAGAGGTAAGGAATTCTGAACCCTGGCTATCAAAGTAGCCATGGCATGCGTGGTGGCAGCGAATTTGGGCCAGGGAGGTGGGAGCACACAAAGCTGCTGTGGTTTATCAGGACTTCTTGAGGAAGACAGGATGCCAGGCTCCTTGAGGCTGACAAATGACTCTACAGTAGGAGAGAAGGGTGGCAAGCACACATATATGAAGGCCCCAGAAGTCTCTCTGAGGACATTTTAGATTTCTTCATTTCAGAGAGGTCTCATTTCTCTTGTAGGTTTCTTCTCTAGCCTTCCTGGATAGCTATCCTACCCCTCAGCAACCAGATAGAGCCCCACTCCAAACTGAACAGGCCAAGGCCCCAGACAACAAGACTTGCTACCTCCATTGCAGTTACTGCCAAGGCTGAGGGCACTCTGTACTGTTGGCTGAGCTCTACAGTGCCACCAGGACATGTCTGCCCAGGGTTTGACTTTATTACCTAGATAGGACAGGCTGGGGTCCAGGGTGCATTCTGTGGGCTGGAGTGTGATAGACAGCAGCTGCTGGCCAGCCTCTTTTTAACAAGTATTTGTATGCTTAATGCTCATGTGATGGCCCTTCTCCTCCCCTTCCTCTGCTTTCATCCACCTGTTCTCCCCAAGGTTTAATCAAGAGTACTTATCATGTGGCACAGTCTCAGCTTTCAAAGGTCAACTCCCAGAGTGGGCAAGATGAAAACCTTATACTGAGCAGGGACTACCAAGAACTAGCTGTCAATACCAGAGTCAGCCTTCATGCCAAGGACTCTGCTTCAGTTCAGAGAATCTGTGTAGCTCCAACTGCCCTTCTTTCTCTGGAGTGGCCTCATCATTCTGGTTGAGATAGCTTGAACCATCTCCAAGGTGATTATGCAGGGCTTAGAATAGCTCTTAAGGGCTGGCCTGGAGCTAGAATGGGAGACCCTTTTCTAGACCTTTCTGCATGCTTTGTTTTTACAGAACACATGTAGGAACTCTATGGAAGGCGTAGCATACATAGGCTTGCCTGTATGAGCTTATGCTGTAGGTAGGACCGACCCCTAGACAGGGATGTGGCTCTCTGATAACAGTTCTTGAAGGAAAGACTTCTCAAAGGCAGAATCATTGATGCTTCTTGAAGAGAGACTTTGCTATGCGTTGGAAAAGATTTAATACAGATGGATTTAAAATTCAGGCTGGGCAGGGCAGTAGTGGCAACACCTTTAATCCCAGCACTCAGGAGACAGAGACTGGCAGGCTGGAGAGCTATTAGGCCTCCTGTGAGCTAGCTCTGACTGTCCCTTTTCTGAAGACAGGAGGTATCCATGGAATACTGTGAGAACATTGACAGTGGCTTGTCAGAGTGGCATCTGTACCCTGCTAGCCACTGTTTTTCCAGTAAGCCTAGAAAGAGTGGCAGTGGAGCAGGACAGTCTGTGCAGTGGCTTCTGTGAGCCTACTATTGCTCTGACTGTAGCTGGGTTGATTGTGCTTCTGCGCATGTCAAGGCTTTCATTGTTGTTGCTCATAAACTCACATCTGCCGATATTCTTTTTATTTCTCATACTATGTTATTTTGGGCAAACCAAAAGTTGAACTTTATTTAATATTTTTAAATTCCCAGAAAAGTATGTTTATATTTTGTGTAACGGTGTTGTTTAGAAGACGGGAACTATTTCTTTGGATTAAAAAATTTCAAATTTGATTATCTGTGGCTGTAATTAGCTTATCGGGGCAGAGGTGAGTGTTTATGGAATAGTAATAGGGTATATTTGTATCATTCAGCCCCACCCCAGGAGCATGGAAAGAAAGAAATCTCCTGGGCCTAGCAACAGCCTCCATGTTTCCAGAACATCTTCATTCGACTTCCCTGGTTTCTTATCTCCTACTTGTGCCAACTCTACTATATACAGAGGAGCAGAGATTGTTTCCATGACTGAAAGTTAAGGTACAGGAATTTTAGTCTAGCAATTGGGTAGAGAAGAAAACTTTCTTTTGCTTTTTTTTTCCTTGATTTTCCCCCTTATGTAAGTTCTGTTGTATATGTTGTTTACTCTCAGCTACATATAGTGAGCTGGATTGCAAGGCCAGCCTGGACTGTATGAGACTCTGTCTCAAAACAGCAATCAAATAAACAAGCACAACAAACAAAGGCCAGTGGAGAGGTAACCTAAAACAGTATCTGCTGGGGACCATGCAAGGACAAAGCACTGTGACATTTGGAGGCTGTGGATGTGAAGAGGAACAGGTAGCCATGAAGCTCTTCAGGCTGGCTGTCTTCGTTTGTTTTCTAGATTGAATCTTGGAGTTAGATCCAAATGACCCCAAACACAGTAAGCTAGGTGGCTGTCTCTGCAGGGTGATTAGAGTTGTTTGGCTTCAAATCTAGGACGTTCCCCACCTATTTTAAAACTTTATCTGACTGTTATTAAGCCAATCAGTTAGTGTTTTGGTTTCATAGTTAGTGGACAAAATGATCCTTTCTTTCCTCATTTTTTGTTTGTGTGTATATGGTGTGTGTGTCTGCATGGGTTTAGGGATGTGTGTGGAGGCCAGAGGTGTCCTTAGTTGCTACCTTCTTTCTTTCTTTATTTATTTTGTGTGTGTGTGTGTGTGTGTGTGTGTGTGTGCATGTCAGTGTGTGGTGTATATGTGGAGGCAGAGGATGTCAGGTGTCCTGCTCTACCACTCTCTACCTTATTCCATTGAGACATGGTCTCTTAGTGAACCTGGAGTTAGACTGGTAGCCAGCAAACCCCAGCAATGTTCTTGTGTGTGCCTCCTATGGTTCTGGGGTTAAAGGCTTACACATGACCATGTCCAGAAGTGCCAACCATTTGAGCTCAAGTCCTCATGTTTGTGTAACAAGTACTCTTACCTTCAGCTCCTCTACTTGAGCTTTTGAGAGAGGATCTCTCATAAACATGGAGTTCACTAATGGGTAGGCTGCCAGTGAGCTCTAGGAATCTGCTTGTCTTTGCTACTCTAGCACTGGGATTAGACATCATCATTCATTACTTTTTTATGAGGGGTCAGGGGGTCTGAACTCAGGTCTCATTCTTTTGCAGCAAGAACTTTATCAAGTGAGCCATCTCCCTAGCCTCCCTCTGGTTTTCATGCTCTCAGCTTGTCTTCTTTTCCTTCCTCTTAGCCTGCCTTTGTTGTCTCCTTTCCTGCCTTGCTGTAATAGGCTCTACCTGCAGCTGAGTGGCAGGTGGTAGGGATGGATGGATGGGATGTATGTGGCTAAGGGAATATTTTCTCAATTCTGTTAGCATCAAAGAAATGACTTCCAAGCCAGTCCTTCCAGCCATGCATTTCACTGATCAGTCAAAATGAGAGGAAAAACACATTAGCATTGCCAGAGAGGGATTTGGGGAAAATCATGTCTGTGGAACTGAGTGATCTAAAGTCATAGCATTAAAAACAAATCTTGAAGTGTAGCTGGAGAATTTCCTAGTCTGTCTCCTGTGGCCAGGTCCCTTGATGTATATCTGCTTTGCTGTGTGAATGGTATGTGCTCAGCCTGGAAGAACCTCAGGCTGAAGAGGGGGCACTAGCCTGGGTTGCCTATCATTAGATATTCTGGGTATGACACAGGGAACCAACAATCCCAGAGGGGCAGAGCTATGTTTTAATTATATGTGTATGAGTATGTGCCTGACTATGTGTATGTGCAGCATGTGCATACGGAGTGCCTGGGGAGGCTAGAAATGGTGTTGGATCTCCTGATACAAGGTCACGAGGTTATGTGCTGCCCAATGTGGATACTGGAACTGGAGCTAGGGTTCCCTGCCAGAGCCCCAAGAGCCTTTTAAGTGTGTTTCAGTTTTAAACCCTGTGACTCCCTGGCTCTATACATTTGCAAAGTCTTATAAAATATGAGTTCTCTTGAATTAAGTGTGCCTTCATGATCATTATATTTCCCCTGCCTTATGGCAGTCCGGAGTGAGTTCCCTGGAGAATAGCCTCTTTGTCCTAGACTAGCAATCCTCTTTTTATTAAGGAAAGGAAACCTTCTGGTTGTGAAGACTAAAACCAAAATGAAGTTTGTCTCCTTTAGGAAAGAAAAACAAACCTAACATGCCCCCCACTTCAGTTCTTCAAGCTCTTTAGAGAAGGAGTGAGCAGAGGGCAGAGCCGGGGAGCTTTGGCATTTGGTTGTTGTTTCAGTACCCTGAATGTCACGGCTGCTTAGGTTCATACTTTGACCTGAGTCTTTTATAGCTGAGTCTTTTGTAGCCTTGGGCAAGTTACTTAATTTACCAAGATTTAATCAAATATATAATGAAATATTTTCTCATTAAAGAAGAGTTGGTGGTGGAGGATGGGAGATTGCTCAGCAGTTAAGTGCACATACTGATCTTGCAGAAAACCCAAGTTCAGTTCCCAGCATCCACATCAGGTAGCTCAGAACCTCCCGAAGCTCCATTTTGAGGGTATCCTACACCCTCTTTTTGCTTCTGTAGGCACCTATATGTGTATGGAACACATAATCTCATGAAGGCCCCCACACACATACACAGAAAAATAAATATACTTTTAATAGAAAAATGCCCATCTATAAAATACAGTTAAAAATCAACTAACATTTATTAAGAAAATAATATGAACATGGCATTATAGTAGATACTTAATATTTTCAAAATAAATATTAACTTTTCTTGTTTCTATTGTATTAAAATTGAGTAGATATCAGACAAATCAAAATTGAGGCAAGATCTGAAGGGGTAACTTAATGGTACAGCACTTGCCTGGTTCAGCACTGTATAGTAACAGATTCCAAAATGGAGTAGGGTATAATCTGAAAACAGCAGACCAGTACTCTTCAAGAATGACAGACACTGAGGTATGTAAGTCAAGAATATCAAGTGTAAGGAAGGTATAGTGGCATCTACCTTTAATCCCAGCACTCAGGAGGCGGAGGCAGGCAATTTGAGGTCAGCTAGGTCTATACACTGAGTTCCAGGATGGGGAGAGGGGGTTAGGGAGACGGGGGACCAAGAGGTGTGTAAATGTGGGGGTGGGGGAGAGAGATGTGTGTAAGAAGAGATGGCCCAGCGTTAAGAAACTTGCTGAGCAACCATGAGGACTCGAGTTCAAATCCCATCACCCGAATGACAAGCCAGGCATCCCACAGATAGATGTCTAATAACTCTAGTTCTGAGGGATCCAGTACCCTCTTCTGATAAATGTACGTGTACAGACATGTCCACCTGCACACATGGAGAGGCATACATTCACATAGACACATACACATGTGAGTAAATATAAATCTTAGAAAGTGGCAGACACTGAGAACTGTCACAAGCTGAAGGATGCTAAGAAGACAAGAAAATCAAATACAGTGTTGTAGCTTAGATTATATTCTGGAACAGAAAAAAGTGGACAATTAGTGAAATCCAAATAAAGAATATAGCTTCCTACTGCTTTATCAGTGCTAATTTCTTAGTTTTTGTAATTGACTTATAGTTATATAAGATATTACTATGAGGGGAATCAGGTAAAGGATATGTGATAACTCTGTACTCCCCCCCCCCCCCTGCTTTTCTGGAAGTCTGAGATTGCTTCAGAATAAAAAGGTAAAGTACAGTAAGGACATGTCTAGGAGACCTATTTGGTAAAGAAGGAATTGACCACAACATAGCCCTGTCCCTAGTATAGCAAATGACATCTGATTCCATCTCGTTCACTATGGCAGAGTGAGGGCTTTTAGTAAAGGGCCATTACCAGCCTCTTTTGTGCCTGTGCATCTCCAGTATCCTTAGGAGATGGCTACTCTAGGCAGGTGATTGGTCAGATATCAATGCAGACTTGTGCCTTAGTCTGATCTGGTAGCAGTGTCGCACATCAGCTGGTGAGAGGGGCACTCATTTAGAATTAGAACTCTGCAGATCTGAGTGATCAGGGCACTTGTCTCAGTTCCTTGATATAATTGAAATTCTGCCTGTTTTATCCCTCTATTTAAGCACCCAGTCACTATGGCAATATGTTTGCAGATTGCAGTACCTACCCCCACACTCACTGTTTGATCATCCAGAAGAAAGATAAGTTCAAACCCAGCTTTGCAATAATTTATTATTTTCTTTCCTTTTGTAAGTGCCTTGCTCTTGCACAAAGCAGGTGTTTTGTTGCTTTTCTTGAGTGCAGAAACTACATTTGCTCTTCTTAAGACTGATGTGGCCATCTCTGTCACACTAATAGCAGGGTGTGTAGAAGAACGCCATTATTATCATTGGGAGAATGTGAGTCTTTTACCTTTTATTTTTATTTGAAGTCAGCTGTCATGGGGGTATAGAATATATATTTTCTGTTCTAGCCTGTAACTCCCTTACAAGTATTTACCAACAGCAGCTCATATTTTCTAAGTTAAAAAAAAATCAATGTTAAAAATTGTTCTTTGTATTTTAACTGAGTAGCTGAGGTGTTCTGCTTTCTGCTATTGATTTTCAGATTTTATTGTCAGACCCTTGGGATGCATGTGGATTACTCAATACTATGACAAATGACTGGGCTTTGAATTATGTATTGTATTATGGGGGAGTTCATAAACTCTATTTCTGTATTGGTTATTTTAGGCATAAGACTACTGAGCTGTTATTTCTCTTTTCGTTCCATGTGACTAAAAGGAGGATAAAGGGGGATACTGGTGAGAGAGAAGTGTCTAGCTCAAGATGCACTTTCCCTCCTCCTCATACTGAATTCAGAACTTTAAGATGGGCAGGATTGGGGTAGGGACTGGGGAGTTGGAAATGCCTGCAGTGAAGGGAGAACCCACTGAAAATCAGCCCTTTTGTTGTGTCTTTGCTCAAGCAAGAGCCCACTGGAGGAAGACTGACTAACCTGTCTCCTGGGCTTCTGAGGCCAGAGTCCTGAGATGGTTTTCTTTGCTATTGCCTCTCCCTCCACCCACAGACACTTGTGCTGATGGATATGCAAACCCTTTACAGATGGTTTGGCACTGCTTGGCTTGCAGAGATCATCTGTCTCTTTTGAATGAGCAACTTTATGTTTGCAGCTCCTTTTCCCAGCACAGAGAAAAATTGCCTCTGCTGGCTTCTGCCTTCTGATGGAAATGTTTACTTTCCCCAGGGAGAGGCACTGTTCTTTGGTGTTAATGTCTACTAGCACTCCCCGTTCCTTGTGGGTGCGGAGCCTGAGCTCAAGGGTGGACAGGAAGAGGTGGCCATTGGAGCATGCACAATTGCCACTGGGCAGCCATCTGCTAATGCTGCAACTTCTAGCCTGCCTCAGAGCTGGCTGTCGGGAGGGAGAGGCCATACTCTAGGGCCTGCATGCATTATGCACAACCCATTCCCTAAATGAGCTTCTTAAGTGTATATAACTCCTGTCTACCCTATTCTGGTATGACCTGCCTCAGGGCACTGTTCAGAATCTCCCCTAATTATACTTCTGGTGCTGAACATTTAGAGTTTCTGGTAATAGCTGATTTGGGGGAGGGGTTGAGGTAGGGAGGGAGTATATTTCTAAAATTGCAGTGAGGGATTGATTTATAGTTATGGGAAGATTTGCTTCTTAGAGGGAAATTATCACGTTGCAATGATACAGTCTCACAGCAGTGGTATTTTTCCTTCATCCAAAGCCACAGCTGCCCTACCCCCACCTAGACAATTCCTTTCAGAATGGATTCCCTGCCTTTTGTAGAGGCTCCTCTAACAGAATGAAATGTGTTCTTCCCATTGCAGACCACCACTCTGTTCTTATCATGTTCTCCTCCTAGCCTTCTCTTCCTGAAATGGAGGAATCTTTCAAATGTTGTTTAGAAAAGGGAACTCAGAACATGACTCAGTCCTCACCTACACTGCGGTGATGGCTGCCATGCAAGCATGCTGTGTATGAAAGGCACGTCCTACCTTTCTTCTCCACGTTGCACTCTTTATTGCATATGCCTCTTGGATGGAGTCTGGGGTCCAGCTTTTTGTTTCCTGTGCTTCCCTCCCAAGCAGGCTCTCTTCAGTCAGGGTTGATTTCTAGTAGTAGGACAGTTTCCTATATCTTCCGGACATCATTGGTGGACGCACTTTAACAGCTGAAGTCTGGAGGGTTTGCGTGCTTGTCACATGTTGTGGTAAGTGCAGTGACCCACTTGGGAACCTGTTCAAACAAAATGTGACAGTCTTACCATCAGCCACTCCCAGGGTCTGATTTCCAGTGTCCTTGTTCTTCTCTCAGGTTGAAACGGTGACGTCTTGAGGCCTTGTGTTGGGTGTGCGTTGTTGCTGATACTGGGTTCTCCTTGTATGTGAGTTCCTTTGCTGCAGGACCAGGTGTGGGATTTTTCAGCCGAGCCACTGGCAAGCTCCTGTTCAAACCAAATGTATGTGGTTGGGTCAGCACAGTGGACATACCAAACTGAATTTTTCTCCTTAACACTGGCTTCTTTAGGATTTCTTCCCATTTCTGGCCTCAGGTTCTGGAGCCTTGCTAGCCCTGCAGTAAGTCTCATTTGGTAACGACACTATTTGTTGTGGGGATGCAGTTATTGAATGTCCTTTGAAATTAACTTTCCAGATATTCATAAGTGCTCATGGCAGACTCTTCCCTTCCCTGATATAATACCTATGCTCCCTCCCATACGAATTACTGTTTTTTCGGCAGTGACTTGGGGGATGGGTGTGGGGATTTGCTTTCCTCTGCACCAGGAGTGAAGTATGTCTGATTTCATTTTCACACTCTGCCTCTGAGCAGAACATAGTCCTCTGTGTCCATGTTTAGTACTGCTGTGTTGCTGGACTCTCCTAGCAAAAATCAGGCTAATGTCTCCAACGACGACATTAGGCAGCAAAATGAGGTTCTAAATTGTAGGTCTATGTACAAAGGCTCTCTCCAAGGCATTGCCTTGTTCTGGTTTTTATTATTCAAATTCATTCTCTCAATGATTCTCTGCAGACTGACTGGCACACTGGTTCAGTGTAGTACATTATACTAGCTGAAAGGCAAGATCACCTTTTAAGAAGAAGGAGAAAGAAAAAGGCAAAAGATGGATGCTGTGGTGCAGTCAGCATTAATCTAGTCTAAGCTTCTAGAGGGTTGTTGTGATGTCTAGGAGACAGAAAAGAAGGGCCCAGTCCTAGACTGTGGTCAGAGAGGTGTTGAGTGGGGCAACAGCATTGTACCAATGATACCTGCCATCTGTTTGTAGCACCTTCTTCCCATCCTTGTGTATTTGCCACTAGGGTATATGATTAGCTGCGTGCAGAGTATCAGAATTCAAAGCCACAGGTCTGAGGATCTTGCCTATCAGGAGCTATAGTCTTGGAGATTCACCAGTTGCTTCTCTCTTAGCTGTTAGAGGAGTATGGGGAGGACAGAGGGGTAAGGAGGGAGCTGTGTGAGGGGGCTGTGGTGGGGCTGAGTCTTAGGATTCTTGCATTTTATATGTGAAGTAGGAGCCTCTTGGCAGTTGGATACCTAGAGAGTTGAAAACTTGGCTCTTACATGTTTGTTTCTTAAAATGACTCTCTTCCACCCCCAGTGAGGAAAAAGTAGTAAGTATTCAAAGCAGAAAACTTAGAAAACAAAAACACAAAGAGAAGCTTAACAAAACAACAGCGAAGTTGCCCAAGTCCTACTGTACAGCTGTAAAATGAACACTCTGGCACTGTTGCTCCAGTGTGTTAGCAAAGTGCTCCCGTCCTGAGCTTACTGTTGTACAGCTGCTGCCTTCCTTTCGTGGATGAAGAGCGGTCTACAAAACTAGAGGCTGCCCCAGGATCACTCATGAGCCTGAGAGCAGCCTGGGCTAGCTACGTAAGTAGCTCCTAGCCATCCTGGGCTACAAAGCAAGATTCTGTCTTACAAAAAAAAAGAAAAAAGAAAAGAAAGGGAAAAAGAAAAGAAAGAAGAGAGAGAAGAGAGAAAGAAAGAAAAAAAAAGAAAGCAAAGAAGAAAGAACAGAAGAAAAGCAGGGGGCTGGGGCCGGAACTCAGCTGAGTGCTTACCTCATAATGCACAGCCCTGGGTTTAATTGTTAGCACTACATAAATTGGGCATGGTGATGTATGCCTGTCATCTCAGCACCAACAAGGATTGGAAGTTCAAGACTATCCTCAACTACATAAGTTCCAGGCCAGTCTGAGTTACATGAGATTCTATTTCTAAATGAATGATTGAATGAATGAATGAATGAACAAATGAACAAATAACAAAACAAGAGCCGGCGAGAATGCTTAGTAGGTTAATGCTCTTGGTGACAAGCCTGATAATCTGAGTTCAGTTCCTGGGACCCATATGGTAGAAGGAGAGAAGCAACTCCTGCAAGATGTCCTCTAAACCAGGTCATGGACTAGTAGCCCCACATAAATAAATAAATGTAAGACTATGAGAGAGAGGGTTTTTTTGTTTGTTTGTTTTGAGACGGGCTTTCTATGTGTAGCCCTGCCTGTCTTGAAACTCACTCTGTAGACCAGGCTGTTCTCTAACTCAGAGATCCACCTCCCTTTGCCTCCCAAGTGCTGGGATTAAGGGTCCCCTCCCCCCACTGCACAGCAAGAGAGATTTATTATTATTTTTATTTGTGTGTTTGTGTGTTTGTGTGCATATGCACGTGCGTGCTCAAGCATGCATACCATCTGCATGTGGTTATCTGAGGGTGTCAGATAGACAGCAGAGGGTGTCAGACTGTCTGGAGCTGGAGTTACAGGTGTAGTAGTGACATGAGTGCTGGGACTCAAACTCCAGAGCTCTGCAGTAGCAGCAGAAGTCATCCATTACCACAGCTAAGCCATCTCCATTCCTGAGGCAGACAGTCTCGAAGGTTGGAGCCTCTGGCGTATGACCTGGTGAGCATTTTCTGGGTGAAGTAAGAACATGGCACTTAATTCAACATAAATTATACTGAATTGATTATTGATTTTTGATGGTGGGTAGCTTCCAGCTTTTCACCTTGTAAATAATTCTTCAGTGAACATTCTTGTATATATTTTCATTTATTCTCTAAGCTCTTAGAAAGGGTACATGAAAGTAGACGCTCTTGTATTTTCCTATTTTTGGGGTGGGGGGGGACCTGGTATCTCAGCTGAGTAACATCTTTTCAGAGCTGCCATGTATCAGGCACACACGATGTTTTTGAGTATTTCTCAGCCTGTTTTGCATCACACATTGGACTCCTTAGGACATGGATTTTTTATGGTCCCTGGATTGTTCTGGTTTGACTGGGAAACCGCTAGCTTCCAATGAGTCAGGGCAACAAGTGCAAAACATATATCCTTAACTGTCTTGTGTCAAGATTGTAAGGTCTTCAGGGACAGAGACATTGTCATCAACCTATTTGTCTATAAAGGGTTATTGAGTAACTCACGTGTCTCACCCAGTACAGACAGAGGGGAGATACAGATAAGGCCCCTGCCACATACAACTTTAGATGTCTGGATAACAGAGTTGAGATGAAGCCTTCTCATTTGTGAGCACTCACTATGTGGCAAGAACTAACGGAGGTTGTTGTTGGGAGCCAACTCCTAGCAGAAAGCGGCTATCATCTTTGCAGCCATCTCAGGCCATATACCCTGACAAGAGACTTGTTTTCAACAGCCTACAACAGCTGAGCACACTCTGATAAACATCTTGTTTTTCTCCCATATCTTGTTTTGTTGTTTGGTGCCCCCAGCTGCAAGGAGCACGTGGTCTCCACACTGCTAGCTAGGCGCACGTGGCATCCATGCTGCAAGACACATGACGTAATGCCTTCAGCTATGCTTGTCCACGAGGGAAAGGCACGTGGTAAAGGGTATAAATACCCAGGATTTCCTTTCATGAACGAGACTTGATCAGACTCTCTCTTGTCTCCATTCTTCGAGTCTCTTGCCCCTCCCCACTCTCTCTCTTGCTAGACCCTGACCAGTGGACCAGAGCAGAAGCGCTGGGTGGATACAAAGTGGCCCCCGAACGTGGGGCAGAATGGGCTTTTACAGGTTGTGATTGAGGGGAGGGAGGATGATGGCACAGAGAAGTCTGCTTTTCTCTTCCTCCTTATCTTCTCTCCCTTCTTCTCCTTCTCCCCTACCCCCAGTCTGGTTTTAGGTAAAGTTCAGTAGCCATGTAGGGTACTAAGTGACATATAGACACAAATGCTATAGGGTTGATTATAGGCATTGTAGCACTAAGGCTGTTTTGGAAAAGAAGCTCATTGTACTAGATAAATTTCAGAGAGAAGATAGGACAATAGTTGTGGCCTAAAAATAGCCAGAATTTGATGAAGTGGAGTGGAGAGGGTTTTCCATGTGGGTGATGGCAGTAATGATTGTTTAATAATGACTGCCAGCTGTAGAGCAGTATGGGAGTGGAGCGAGGGACCAGGGAAAGTAAAGATGCATATCGGAAGTGCTCAGACTTACAGAGTCCATAGCCGTAGTAGACATAGAGTGAGAGGAAAGCTCCAACTTGGCCTTTGGTTAAAGCTTCAGTTTCTCTCAGAACCACAGTGCCTCCAGGCCCAACCTTGGACTTTCTCTGCCTTCTCTGTTCATACTGTGTCCTTGGTGAGCTCAGCTAGCCTAGTGGCTTTATGTCTATATGCTGATGACTCCCGATTCATTTACTTATCTTCAAATCCATGCCTGACTTCTCTGAACGTGAGATTTCTCTGCCTACTAGACAATTTCTACTTGAGTGATTAAAATTTACTGTTTCCATAGCTGAATTCTGGTAACTTTCCCACCTCAGTTAATGGCAACTCTCCGTTCTGTCAGTTATTCACATTAGATGATTTGCAGCCATTCTCTGTTCTTTTTCTAACTTCTGACAGCAAATCCTGAAAACTATCTTCAAAATACATCCTAAATTTGACTGATTCTCATCATTCTAAATAGCCACCGTCATCTCTCCCCGCTTATTATGGTCACTCCAGTCTGGCCCTCCTCCTTCCCTCATTGCCAACAATCAGTTCTCAGCACAGTAGCCAGTGATCCTGTTGCTAAATCTTCCTGTGCTGAAAAATACCCTTGGATGCTTCTTCTTACATAAAGAGTCAGCCCTTCCCTGGCCTACACAGTCCAGTGATGTGGGCTCTACCTCACCATTGCCTCTGCTACTTAATTTGGTGACACCCTTCCATTCCCTGTCCTCTTAGTTACCTTGGCCCTCTCATGTCTCTTGAGTATACCCAGCCCACAAACCTTGAGATCCTTCCCTACATCCCCTGTGCCTGGTCCCCTCATCTCCTTTAGGTCTTTACTCAGAAAAGACATCTTCTAGTAGCAGAAACTGGATTGAGTTTCAGAACAAAGTAACCAAGGCAGTTGTATCAATCCGTTTTCTGTTACTATGGCAAAATACTTAAAGCTTGGACTGGCAAGATGGCTCACTGAGTAAAGAAATGTGCCACTAAGCTAATGACTTGAGTTTGATTTCCAGGACCCACATGATAGAAAGAGAGAATTGATTCCTGCAGGTTGTCTTGTGACCTCCCCATACATACTGCAGCATGCACACACCTCCTCCATAAGATAAAATGTAACAGGAGGGAAGTCTTTTAAAAGAAGCTTATTTTAAAGAAAGAAATTTAACCAGGCATGGTTGTACATGCCTATAATCGTAGCACGTTATAGGTGGAGGTAAGAGACTGGGAGTTTAAAGTAATCTTTTCTTGGTCTACAATGCAAATTTGAGGCCACTCTGGGATACATGAGACCCTGTATTAAGACATGAAAACTAAAAAAAATTTAAAAACCAAAAAACAGTTCAGACTTGTAGTTTTGGAAGTTCAAGGTCATTGTTTTGACATTGGCTCTGTTCTGGCAAAGGCCTCATGATAGCTGCCAGGCAGAGCTGCTGTATCATATAGGAACCCGAGAAGCTGGGGAAGGGACTTGAGGCTCAGGGGGAGCAGAGTAAACACGGGGTGAGTAGGGGGCTGGGGGTGAGAAGTGTTTGCTGAGTGAAGCTGGGACTCTGTCACAGTACTTGCAGTTGCTCAGTGATCCTGGTGGCCAGCATCCACTCTGATATGTTAATAGAAACCTCAGCCGTCTGCCCCAGGTTTCTTTAGGACCTGACACTGAGCAGACATACAATCATCTCTCTGCTCTTGATTGTGGTCAAGTTCTTGACTGTTTCAAGTTCCTACTTTGACTTCCCCACAGTGATGTACTGTGTTAGGGTTTTTTGGAGCAATTGAGGGCCAAGGAATGCCACAAAGTGACATCATACAACAGACCTCCCATGGGAGATTATTGAGGAGGGGTGTATAGAAAGGCTGCCTCTGAGTGAGGAAAAAGAAGAAAGAGAGCAGGCTGTGAAGGCCCAGCTTTATTAAGGGACATAGCACATGCGCATAGGGAGAAGACTAGACTCCTCACTGTGACGGTGGGATATGTTGTATTCGCTGGCTGGTGATGCTGTGGCTGCTGAAGCTGCATCGCTGAGGTGGACTGGGGACACATTGGTTTCTCGAGTGGTTTACCAGCATACTGTGGACTAAAGTTAACCCTTCCCCTCTAAACTGGGTCAAGGTGAATTGTGTTGTTTTTGTGTGTTTTGGTTTTTGTATCATCCCCAACTTGAGGAAGAGAAATACTAGCTCACAAACTCCTGACCAGCTAGCAGGAAGGCAATGGTAGACTTGAGTACCACAAATAATGGAAGCATTACAGACAAGTAGGGCACTGGGGCCGAGGTGGAATGTCAAGAGTTAGGGTTTTGTTGCAGTTTAAGAAATGTAGTGCCCCTATAAAATGTGTCCTGGATGCCTTAAAGCAGTAGGGAGTTGTGGCAACACCAGACTTGGGGCAGTTGGTGAATGGGAGGTAAGGTTATTTGATGAGGTTATGGGAGAGGCTTAGGGACTGGTATGAGTTAGTCCCAGGATGAACACAAAGTAACCAGGTTGGGTGACATTAAGAAGCTGGTAGGCTGAGGTCAGAGTCTGAGGGAGAAGGTGAAATGATAGGTTTGTATTATTTAGGAGAGGGGATGTTAAAGAGGTTATAACTTTGGAGGTAATGTCTATGTCCAATTAAGTAGAGTCGAGCACAGCTGACAGGGTGAAGCCTCAATCTTCTAGAATTGGGGACAAGGTGACTGATCTAGGTGTCCCCTGAAACTTAAGGGAGCGGGGTTGTTGAGTTGATGTGTAGGAAAGGAAGTTGTCTTGAGGCAGAGGAGTGAATGTGGGATAGGTGGATCCATGGAAGGAGGCCCTTAAGCTTAGCAGTTGTGGGGGTTACAAGAATTACCTTGAAGGGACCCTGCCATTTAAGGGAAAGGAATGAAGGGTGATGATCTGAAGGGGAGAGAAGGTCCTGATCACCAGTGTTGATTGGGGATAGACAGGAGTTGGCATATGGTCAAGGTTGGTAGTGGCCAGTACATTTCCATAGGAGGAGCAGAAATGACCAAGTAAGAGGATGAGTAGGTGATCAGGGAGAAGCGAGGGTTTGGATGAAAGACCAGGAGTCAGAACTGATCAACTGTATCTGAGTTCAAATGGCAAGATGAAAAGAGGTTGCTTGCTGAGAGCCTGTAGCCTGAGAAGGAAGGGCTAGTCAGTGGTAGGAGCTTTATCCACCTGAGGTGAAGTCTTCGTGAGAGTTTGACAAGAGTGTTTTTTAAGGAGTGGTTAGTTTGCGCTATCTTGCCTGAAGACTAGGGATGGTATGGAGTATGGAAATGCCAAAGGATGTTGAGGTTTTTGGATAGGGTTTGGGAAATATGGGAGATGAATTCAGGACCATTGTCCAACTGGAGAGAGGTGGGAAATGATTTCCCAGAAGAGGAGATAAGAGACTGAGCCTTCTTGTTGGTGGTGAGGAATGCCTCTACCCACCATGAGAAGATATCCTCCAAGATCATGAGGAACCTAATGTGTTTGATTGTGGGTATGTGGATAAGGTCAAGTTGCTAGTAGGTTCTGAGAGAGAGCCTCTGACCTGGTGATTAGGAAAAGGGGGGCTGTGATAACTGGAGTTGGAGTCTGACATTTGGCAGATTGTAAATCCTTAGGGATGGCCTGCAGATGGGTCTTAAAGAAGTGAGACAGGCTTGGCTATTAGGGCAAAAGGGCTGGAGTAGATAGGACAGAAATCAGAAAGTGATAGGGGATATGTGGGTTATAACACAAGGATGTCCTGTGGTGGGTGAAATGGATCCAGGCCTCCAAGGCTGCAGCTCTAGCCACCTCATTGGCTCAGTTATTTCCCTTAGAGATGATGGAGTTCTCAGTCTTATGGGACCGGCAGAGCACAGTTTCTGTAGCGTTGGGGAGATGGGAGGCCATGATTTGGTCTTAGTTTGTTACTGATCTTCCTTTTGTTGTAAGTAGTCTTTGCTCTTTCCAGATGGCAGCGTGGGACAGGAGGATGTGAAAGACATGACTAGAGTCTGTGTAGATGTTTAGAGATTGTCCATGTGCCATTTGGAAGGCATAGGTGAGAACTATTAGTTCATCTCATTAAGTGGTGTGGGCAGGAGGCCTGTACCTCAGCCACCTCAGTCTCTGACACTATGGGCTAGCCTGCTTTTCAAGCCCCATTGTGTAAAAAGGAGCTGCCATCTATATATCAAGTATAGATGGCCTGAGGCAGCGTGCCCTCCTGTATGTTCTAGGGATGGGGCAGTAGTTAGTTCCTTTAAGATTTCAATGCAAGAATGAGATGGGGAGTGGTCTGGTTTTGGTCAGGGAAGAAAAATTTAGATGTTGGGGGGGGCATCATTGGAAAGTAAGTGTGGCATTTTTTTCTAGTGCCAACTGGAGAGAGAACCCAAGAGAGCAGTGGAGTATGTAAGCCTTTATACAGTAGGAGGTGAGACAGGTTGTGAGAGTGGTAGGGGACCCATTTGGATCACAAATAAGGGGCTCAGCAGCTGTTGACGTAGATATGCAGGGTGCCCATCCCTGGGTGGTAAGGTCTAATTGTTTTTGACACATGTGCCATGGGTTCAAAGGAAGGTACCAGTTGGTGGCCTAGGACCCTGCCTTAGTGTCTCATTGCCGTGAAGAGACATCATAACCAAGGCAACTCTTATAAAGGACAATGTTTAATTGGGCCTGGTTTACAGTTTCAGAGGTTCAGTCCATTATCATGGTGGAAAGCATGGCAGTGTCCAGGTAGACATAGTACTGGAAGAGCTGAGAGTTCTGCATCTTCATCCAAAAGCATTCAGAAGACCTGAATCACACTCACTGGCTAGACTTAAGCATGCATATGAGACCTCAAAGTCCCGCCTCCACAGTGACACTCTTCCTCTAACAAGGCTACACCTCCTCCACAAAGGCCACATCTCCTAATAATACCACTTCCTATGGGCCAAGTATATTCAAACAACCATAGACCCTGAGGGTATATTCCTCTTTTTCTGTTATATAAAGGGAGAAAGGATGGGTTAGATGTGGGTGGTGTAGTGTTGGGCCTAGACGAGGACCTGTTGGAGCTTCTGAAATGGCTTGGTGGGAGAAGAGGCTTTCTTACATAGGAGGCAGGCAAGGAGTGAAAAGGAGAGGATCCAAGAATATTAGAAGGAATGATATAATTTCCTTTTTGGTAGAGGGGACTGCCAGGGACTGGATTAGGTGTTTTCTATGGCTTTGTGGGTTGTGGTAATGGTTAGTGCATCCCTGAGAGATTAGTGAAAAAAGAGTTTGTAAGAGTTAGCTATGACAAGATAGATGAGGACCACTGCAGAATTGATGAACCAGAGATCTTGAACCAGGTGGTAGATCCCATTGAGCTTGTTAACTGCAAGAATAGGGTTACTAAAGAGCGAAGATGTTTTCAAAGTTGTTTTTTCTTAGGAAATCAGAGGTAATAGGCTTAAGTTCTCTGAGGCTCTGGAGGAAGTGTGTGTACTGGCTTGGGTGATGTGTCAGGGAAGATCCTGTAATTTGATGGCAGGGGAATGGCATTTGGCAGCGGGGGTTTTGGGTATCCAAGACTTGAGATCTACCTGGAAGACTGGCAAAGAAAATGGTGTGTGGGAGTCAGTGTGTTGGTTGGGTAAGAGGGAGGAAAAGGGCAGCTGGTGAGCTTGGGGGTCAGGCTAATGTGGGGAGCAAAGGAAATAGAGGCTCCTACTTTGGCTTGAAGATCCCTTCCCAATAAAGGGCTGGAACACATAGGTGACAGGAATACCCCTAAAAATGGAACTGAGTGGTGGGATCTGGTGAGATTGGTAAGGCTTTCCCCTATCCCAGTGATAGGGAAATGAGAAGGAGAAGTAGGTCCCCAAGACTCTGTCAGGACCAAGTAAGTGGCCCCGTGTCAAAAGGAGGGATGGGTTGCCTTGATGCTGTAATGACTGCCTGGGGCTCCCTGTTAGAGATGACAGTGGTTGGGCCAAGGATCATGGGCCTCTTTAATTGTCTATAGCCAGGCCTTAAGAGGTTGGCTGGAGGGTGATCTGGTTCTGATATTTCCCCACACCAGGAGGGTGGTGGTAGTGGTGATGGCAGTCACAGTCCATTATCCCTCTTGATGGCACTTTGGACAAGGCTGGGATAACTTACAGGGTTAGGGTAGGCCTGGGCTCTCCTGACTACATTTAAAGCAGGAACCCAATGGTCCTTAAGCTTTAGGTGGCAAGGGACTCCAGGCCCTCCCTGAAGTTGGTTGACTGGCTTTGGCCAGCATTTGGTATTTCTGTTTACAGGCTTCTTCATTTCTCCAATGGTACACCTTGAAGGCCAGCACCAAGACTTGTGCCTGTGGAGTTAGGGGTCTCTTCTCCAAATGCTTACACTTGACCCTAATGTTGGGGAAACTTTGGGAAAAGAAGTAGGCTATGAGTTGTTTACCCTCTGGGTTTTGTGGGTATAGGTTGGTGTACTGTAAAGAGGGCCTTTGTGAGGCATTCTAGGAATTGAGACGGGTTTTCATGTTTTTCCTGGATGACCTCTTGGAGTTTCTTATAGTTTACTGCTTTAAGGGTAGCCTTATGAAGACTGGCCAGGAGGCACATTATGAACTGATCTCTAGGTAGAATGTCTGTTTGTTTGTTATTGTTTGTTTTCTTTGAGATAGAGTTTCTCTGTCCAAGATAGAGTAGTCTTGTCTGTCCTGGAACTCATTCTGTAGACCAAGCCAGCTTGAGTGCTGGGATTAAATGCATAGCATGCACCATCATTTCCCAGTGGGTCAGCATGTTTTATCACAACAACGAAAATGAAACTAGATCAAGAGTCATGTTACAAAACAGCCCTTATTCCTCAATCCTAGTCATAATCAACAAGCAAAGGCTGAGAAGCTGTCATATACCAAGGAAGCCGTAACATCCAAGTGTGCTGTACATTCTGAGCTGAAGACTAGGAAAGAACAAGGCTAAAAGTCTAGTTAATAGTGGTGTGCTGCCGCTGCTGGCTCAGTTCAGACGTGGGGCATAAGAAGCTGAGGTGGTAACAGTGTGTTGGGTCTCAAGCCCCAGACAAGTTTCACTCTGTGCCTGTGACTTCTCTCATCTTTTCTCACCATGCCTCCTACCTTAAACTTCTCTAGCCTGAGAGCTTTGCTCCTCTTCCCCCAGGTTCTCATTCCCATATAAACTTGCCATTTTTGCCATGTGTTTTCTTGGCGCCTCTTGGGGTAGGGCATGTCCACCTTTTATTTCATGAGCAGTACCCCTGAGCTATATTGTAGTGTTCTTAGCCTCATCTTCTTTGTGTGTGTGTGAGAGACAGAGAGACAGAGACAGACAAACACAGAGAGGGACAGAGACAGAATGAGAATGTTTTGTTTTAGAGACAAGGGAGTCACTGTATAGCCCTAACTGACCTGGAATATGACATGCACACAAGGCCAGTCTTGATCTTGTCATGCTCCTCCCTCTTTGCTTCCCAAGTGTTTGGGTTGCAGGCATGCGTCATAATGCCCAGCTTTCCAGCCCACTCTTTTAAAAAAAATGTTTTTGTTTTTAGAGATTGGGTTCTAAGCTCAAACAGATCTTGCATTTGAGACCCTAGCAGCTGGGGTCATAGCTTGTCTTTGTCTCTTCTTGACATCTAGGCCTCCTGTTGAATTGTTTTGCTCCTTAACCCTGAAGATTTAACACTGTGTATTTTACTTTAGCTACTTATCATCTGTTTCCACATTAGAATGTCAGCTCTGAGGGGACATTCATCTTTCCTTGTTCAGACAGTAGGACTGTACTTGGCTTTTAGCATGTGTTCAACAAAGACCTGTTCACCAATGAAAGAGTGGTATCCTCTGCATCATCCTTTCATCCTTAAGCAGGCTGAGCATTGTGTTTGTATCTGTGTCCTTTTTCTTTTGAGGCTCCCAGCTGTTTTCACTGTCGGTGTTGGGGGATGACCCTGGTTTCCCTTTATTTTACTAGACATAGAAATGCAGGTCCTACTGGAGGTAGGTCAGAAATGCTTTCAACACACTCACCCCGCTGGTGGAAGAGCACATGTGTAGGTTCATTTCCTAATATCCTGGCAGCAAATGTCCTCTTGATTTATGAGACACACCTCCCTCCCTCTAGTGATGGTTTAAACTGATGATCCAGGACTGGCTTTCTGATTCCAGTTCAGCCATGACAAGATGTAGGGCTATATGTGGATGTGACAAAACCACTTGCTCTCAAGTGGACTAAATGTAGGGCAACCTAGAGAAAATACCTCACATAGTAATAAATATGTAAGTGAAAGCATGGACTTAAAAATCCCTTGAAACAGTAACGGAAATAGGGAGAGAGAGAGAGAGAGAGAGAGAGAGAGAGAGAGAGAGAGGGAGGAGAGAGAGAGACAGAGACAGAGACAGAGAGCAGAAAGGGAAGCCCCAGGAGAAGGACTGTGTCTGCTGTCCTGATGCCGTGCCAGAGCGTCCTGTACTGTCCCTAACACAGTTACTGTGGAATGGTGGTCGGTGGATTACATGGATGCAGGTTTTCAGGAAAAGGAAGTGGATTAGTGCGAGAGAAAGATAACTGAGCTCTGGACTGCTGGCTTTGTCAGTTCATAGATCTTGCTTTTTCCTGTGCTGGAACATAATTTATCTCATCATATATTTGAAGCGATCACCAACAGCACTATGAAGGATAATAGCCATTTCCCTTGCACAGTGCAATTTTAGATCCTGTTGTTTTCATGTTCCTCCTGTCTTGGGCTCAGGAATGGCTGGTTTGCCTTCTGGTTTTGGTGCTGCACCTGTCACACCTGGGGTGCTCACTAAACAAAGGCCTGCTCCCTGCAGGGCACAGGAATTGGACTAGGCCGGGGGTTGGATTCCTTTTGGAGAGAAATAAGCAGGGCATCTTGCAAGCCCTTCCATTTTGCTTATCTTACAGAAGAGGCCAAGGTTTCTCATCCTTTGCAAGTAAAATAGAATGTACTTTCCTTGAACTATTCAAATATCACAGTTGGATTCAATTATCTGCAGAAATAGACTTATATAGAAGGAAAACTTAAAAAGAAATTTGTACCAAATAAGGGCTACCTTTTTGTTAAGGCTGTTTTCTTTCTTTCTTTCTTTTTTTTCTTTTCCCTTTTCAAGACTGTCCAGTTTGAAGTCTGAGTATCTAAAAAAGAAGACAGGAGAGAGAGGGAGATAGAAAAATAAACAAAACAAGGCAGTAGGACTTTGAGATGCTTGAGGTCGAAACAGAAGTCCCAGTGATGGAGTGCTCTGAGCCCACCTACAGAGCAGCATGACAGGTTCTTCCACTGTGACTCTTTCTTCCCCTTCTTCCTACCCCATGTCTCCAGTGCACAGTCAGCAAGGAGAGCCTCACACAGCAGTGTAGCCCTGCCTGGTGCTGCAGCCAGTCACACACAGCCATTACTCTCACCTTTCTGCAGGGCAGTTACATGCTAATTACAGCCTGGAAACCAATTACCACAAGTGCAGTGGCTTCAAACCCTACTGTCTGTGTGTGTGTATTATCTCAGTTTATGTAGGTCAGAAGTCAGGTATTGGTTAGCTGAGGACCTCATATTCTGAAACCAAGGACTCAGCCAGGTGCTGTTCCCCTTTGAGGCTCTGGGGGGAAATCTGCTTCCAAGCTTTATTCAGGTGGTTGCCAGTTTGTCTTTGCAACCAATTCCTAGAAGTCAGATCCTGGGTTACAAGGTAAACACAGTTTCATCACATGTTCTTATATTCCCTACTGTGAGGTGTACCCTGTTTATATCCTAAGAACCTGTGTTTACAGGTGGCCATTTCTGAAGTATTACCCATATAGCAGATAGAGGTAAGAAGGGCTTACCCCATTGTAGTCTCATTTTACCATCACATTCTTAAAGGGCCATATTAGTGATTGTCTCACTGCTCTGACAGAGGAAGGAGGAGACGGTAAACTTGGCCAACAGTCCCAATTGCTATACTTTCCCCACCAAGATGACTAGAGCTGGAGGCAGCTGATTGCATGGTGTCCACTCTCAGGAAGCAGAGTAAGGAATGCTTGTGTTCAGCTCACTAAGATTGCATCCCACAGAAAGGCGCCCTCTACAGTTGGCATGCTTTCCTGCCTCATTAGACCTACTGTAGATACTCCCTTGCATGCCCAGAGGCTTGTCTCTCAGTAATTCTAGATCCTGTTAAGGTCATAATATTAACAATCACAAAGACATTATATTTCTCTTTCTGTGAAATGCCTATTCATGTCCAGTTGCTTTAAGTTCCTTATGTCAGCTATTAATTTTATCTATGTTACTAAATACTTTACCCGGTTTGTCATTTGTCTTTGTTTTTGATTATGATATTTTCCCAAAGATCTTTGTTTTTTAAAATTTTGTGTGTAAGCAAATTTGTTTTTAATTGCTTTTGGATTTCAAATCATAATTAGTAAAACTAAACATATTCCCATGTAATAGAGCAGTTTACCTGTGTTTTTTCCTGGCTTTATTATTCATACTTAAAAACCTGACTTGTCTTGGCTTTCTTTTGCTGTACAAACATAAAGAATGGAATAAAAGTTGCCTTTTTTTTTTTTTTAGTATAACAATGAAGTTATTCCAACACTGCTTATTAGAAATTTGATCAGTACAGCTAGGTGGTAATGGTGACACACACTTTTAATCCTAGCAGAGGCAGAGGCACTGAGGTTTCTGAGTTTGAAGCCAACCTGGTCTACAGAGTGAGTTCTAGGACAGCTAGGGATACACAGAGAAACCCTGTCTTTAAAGAAGAAGAAGAGGAGGAGGAGGAGGAGGAGGAAGAAGAAAGAAGAAAGATGGAAGAAGGGAGGAGGAGACAAGGATGACAACTGATCAGCACTGGAAAAATAGCTCTGTGGTTTGAATACTCGCATCCAATCATGAGGCTGGGAATTCAGATCCCAGCACTGTCTGATTAGCAAGCAGACATTCTTAACATGCCTGTGAGCCAGCTTTGGAGTCACAGACAGGACAGTTGCTGGGTCTTACTGACTTCCAGCATAGCTGAGAAAGCATAAATCCCTGTTCTGCATGGTCCTTACCTTAGAGGAATCAGAGGAGTAAGGGAACCCTTATTGCTTCTATGTGCCTGATGTCCAAGGAAACTAGAAGGCTTTGAATCTCCTGGGACTGGATTACAGATATCCGTGACCCACCAGATGGGTGCTGGGGGTTGAACCAGGGTCCTTTGTAAGGACAGCCCCCTCCCACAAGTTTTAGATATTATCATTATTTTATACTAAATTTCCATATTAAATTGAATCTGTTTTTAAATTTCCTTTTCTGTTTCATTGGTCCAGTCTATCTACTCTATTACTAAACCAAATGTTTTTGAGCATAGAGTCTTTGCAATATATTTCTTAGCTTGTAAATTTTCCTAGTTTTATTGCTGTGCTGTGGTGGTGGTGGTGATGGTGGTGTGTGTGTGTAGATGGGATTTGTGGATTTGATTAGCATCAAAGAGAGCCAAGTATGACTTTTAAGAAATTTCAGCTCTCAAAGGTGAGGTAGAAAAGGATACACTGGCAGTGGGAGCTGGCCAGTAACAGGTGTCACAGTAGTGCTGCCCTGAGGTGTGCAGTGCAGAATCCGGGGCAGATCCCTTCTGGGCTGAGATTCTGCTCTCTGTGTTAGGGGCCCTCTGAAATCTCTTGAAGTGACAGTGAGAAGCCTCAGTGACTGTCCTGGGGTGTTGGATAGAGTGGCCTGGGGCAGTGGGTGGCAGGTATAAGAGAAATGAAGGAAAGTAAGAAAAGGTGCTCTTTAGAAGGGCCCAGAGAGGGTTTTCTTTGTCTTTTTTTCCCTTTGTCCTTTTTTTTTTAAGTTGAGATGGAGTACTTATAACAAAATCAACTTATAACAAAACCAAATGTTTTGATGGCTTTTAGTATGTAAACATAGTGGCCTGTTGCCTCTAACATTTTCATTATCATGAAGGAAAATTCCATACCTGTGCCACAGCTACTCCTATTCTAACCAGCTCTCTCCCTTCTGTCTTTATGACTTATTGGTTGGTTATTTCATATGCAATTTGGAGTCATGTTTGACTTTCTGTTATCTGGTTTATTTCATTTATATTTTTAAAACTCATCCATGATACAGCATATATCATATTTTGTTCATTTTATGGTTAACAATATTCTACTGCATGGATATATCATTATATGAAGAAGCTTATGTGTCCATTTACCTGCTAATGGACTCTGCATAACCTTTTGTTTTAATAACAAGAAGAACTGGAGACCACATATAAATGCTGATAGAAATACTCTAGTACTTAAAGCCAGGCACAAGACTGAGGAGAGGATAGGTAGGAAAGGTTCTTAGAAACTTAGGCTGCATTCATTTGAAAGCAGAAAGCTGAGAAGACTCTGTTGGCTACTTTCTATCAGCTCTATGTACAGAAGACCAGGCCTCTGCCCAGTGCCTCTCAGTGTTCTTTAGAGTCAGAGGTTCTACAGAAAGGCAAGGACTATAAAGTAGTGAGTGAGTAGAGTGTGCTAACTGGAAGACATGGCCATAACTGGTGAGTGGTACCTGATGCTATCAGTGTCTTAGCCCACTCTTTATTTCAGTTTGCAAAGTGTGTTTTAGTCCTGCTTATACTGCATGGACAAGAAGGGATGTTTACTGTGGTTTCTCCCTTCTTCCATGATGTTTCCATCATACCAGAGCTTAGAGATCTTCATTAATCAGAACCATAGCATATACCTGGTTCTCAAGTTTAAATAGTATCCTGTATTTGGGGGTTGGGTTCTTCCAAAGCAGACGGGGGATTACCATATAATTACTAAGAATTAACCCCTTTGAAAAAAGGAGAAAGAGCAGGATTGAACAAAATCAGACTTGATGTAAGTCTGAATTCCTGCCCATCCCACTGAGATAATCTGTAGTACACATTGTCTTTCAGATTACCTACACCAAAATGTCACCAAATGGTATTAGGTTTTTATACCCATTCCTGAATTAGTCAGGAATTATTATTTTGCTCAGAAGGTTAAGACCCTGTGCAAAATAGTTTTCTATAGTTGAGGCAGACAAAGTAACTGGTATAAACCTTCCTTTGAAAAGGGGCCTGGAAACATCTGCCATGGTAGCAGCCGTATAGTTGGGAGCCCATCTGGAGTACCTGGGGTTGGGACCCATGGGAAGTAGATTTTAGAAGGGTTCTTTCCTTCACTACCTCTGAAATTGCTCTTAGAAAATGAGCTAATAGGAGTGAGCTGGACTGGTGCAGAAGTCACACTGGTTCTCAGGTAGACTGAGTTGAGCCATTGCATGTGAGGACAGGGGCATGTGTTCCCATGGGGAATGAAATCTCCCTTATTAGAAAGGCTTTATTCTTAGCCAATCAACTGTCCAGGCTTGAAGTTTGAAAATGTTTCATGATGTTTTTGATTTCACTGTTCTTTGTCAGATACATGGCAGAAAAGAAAGGGCACCTAGTCAGCAGTCAGCAAATATTTGCTGAATGAGTCAATGAAAGGACCATTGTGGGAAGAGCAGCAGCAGGAAGCCAGGGTCAGGTTCTGTGTCAGCTTTTCAGAGCAGCCTGCTCTTTTGCAGTAGCAGCTCAACAGGAATTTTAATAATTGCTCAACACAGAAAACGGAGGATGATGGACAGAACAGGGAGCAGAGACAGCATTCCAGGGTGGGGTGAAGCTACTCCAGTTACAGTAGCCATGGGTACCAACTGCCTCAGCTGGCTTGGAGGAGGGGAGAGAGGGAGTTTGGCAGTGGATGGCTAAAGGGACTCCTGTCACATGTAGCTGGGCAATGGAGGGTGTGGACTGTTAACATTCCCTGTGTATATTCTTTCTCTCTATTATTTGAGATTTCTCTCTTTTGTCTACTTCCTGCTGTCTTGAGAACTGTCAGAGACCTGGTTGTTTCTTGTGGTTTGCCCTTGTCAGCTTCCTTTCAAAGCCTCAGGACCCTACCTCCCATTCTCTCCCTCAGTAGGTCTTAAAACAGTGTAACTGATTTCTCACTCTGGTCCATTTATTGTTACTCCCTACTCCCCCACCCTCCACCGACCACCTTTGCCAATTCCTAGCACTTGTTTTTCCTATCTGTTAGGTCTGTAACCATCAGCCATTGTCTTGGTTCTTATTTTGTGTCAATGTCTTTTTGGTCTTACCCACACAGCAGAGGCCTCATGGTACTGTTCATTTCCAAGACATATTGCCAGCCTCCTTCACTTCCTAAACTTGCTGAAACGGTGGAGAATGTATCAGGACCAAGGGATAATGTTGAACTAGGAAGGAAAAAATGGCTATTGGATGGGAGTTTGAGGTTTAGATGGTATCGATATCTAATCACTTCAGGTACTGAGGCTGGAAGACTGGAGAAAGAAGAAAAATTACAGGGTTTTTGTGACTCTTATTTATGAATTTGGTGCATGTGTATTGATATGTGTCCTTGCTCTGTAGCCCTGTGAGGCCTGGAATTCAATATGGAGCCTAGGCTGGCCTTCAACAACTCTTCCTGCTTTAGCCTCCGGGATTACAGGCACGAGCCAGTGTTCCTAGCCAGTATGTAGTTGCATCTTCATGTTACTTCTCAGACATCCATTTTTTATCTCTTTCCTGATACCTTTTCCTCTTCCTTCTTTTTAGGTGTAGTCATATATCAAGGTTGTTGTGAATATTGTCTCTTCTCTATTTACTTTCTGCCCTGGCACCTTCTGACATCAGCCCTCTTGTAGATGACTCCCAAACTTGTGTTCCCTGCCCCTGTCTCAGCCCTTGGATTCCAGTCCATATTTTTGTGGATATGTGTGTGTGTGTATGCCTGCTGCATTCATACTATAGATAGCCCTTATAAAGCAAATATGATAATTTCCCCCTAGACTCGATCCTGTTTAATTATGGCATCACCATTTTCCCAGGTACCTCACTTTGAATCTTCAGTGTATTCCTCTTCCTCTTCTCCAAGTTCTCAGTCTCACCAGTCACCTTGTTCTGCCATGTCCCATCTCTTACTTTCCCTACACTGTCTTCTCTTGTCCTATGACTTCTTTTTCAGCTGTGGCAGTAGCTCCTGAGCACACACATCTCTGCTAATGGGTGCAGCTCACACACTTATCGTTGAACCATTTGTTCTGAGTCCTATGGCTTCCCACTATCTAGAGAGTTAAGCTGTGGCTTCTCAGCCCCATATCCTTTGTCTCTCCCTTTTCTATAATCCTCCATGCTCATCTATTCTCATTTTATCTATTGCTATGATAAACACTATGACCAAAGGCAACTTAGGGGAGGAGAGAGGGTTTATTCAGCTTACACTTCCAGGTCACAGTCCATTATTGAGGGAGGTTAGGGCAGGAACCTGGAGGCAGCAATCATGGAGGAATGCTGCTTACTGGCTCCCTCTCTCGTGGCTAGCTTTCTTACACTGCCCAGAATGCCTGCCAGAGAAATAGTCTCACCAATAGTGGTCCTTCTACCTCAATCAGTAATCCAGACTATTCCTCACATACATGGCCGCAGTCCTATCTGGTCTAGGCAACCCCAACTGAGGTTAACTCTCCCAACTTGTGTCATGTTGATGATAAAAACTAAAAACTACCTAGCCCACCATTTCATTCAGTTTTGAGGAGTTCCAGACCTGTTTCTGTTTCCCCTGCTTATACCATGGACTGACCTATAGTTGTCTCTCCACTTCTCTCGTAGGTCCTTAGTTTATATAATTTCTACCTGTTAAAAGCATATGGATATGTGTTCTTTGCAGTGGAATGAATACTGTGGCAGTGTGCAAAGAAGGTAGAGAGAGATGTGCTGCCAAAGTGATCCTCAAGACATATGGCAGTGGTAAAGCGCATTGCCCGACAGTGTATAATTTCATTCTTGAAGAAATTATTAGTACTAATAAATGTAGATGAATGCATAAAGATAAAATTTTAGAAAACTATGCTCTGTTAATGATTATCCTTGAAGAAAGGTAGTAATTAAGAGATTTTAGGGTGATATTTAATACTTAAAAAATATAATGACTGTCTAGTTTTATAGTAACCAGAAAGATAATGCAAGTAAAACAAGTAGGGTTGTTTTTTCTAGGTCCTCATGGTGGCAGGCACTCTTGCTTGTATCCTCCCACTGTATGCCCCATATGATGCTCTTCTGGTGTGCTGGCTCCGTTTTATCACTGTTACCAAATAACTAGAGAAGAGCAATTTTTAAAACAAGCAGTCTCTGCCATTTGGCTTCTGGTGCCCCTGCCAGACTCAAGCTGGTGCGTGTGGTCAGCAATTCTCTATAAGAGTTTGTTGAGCATTCTGCCATGCCTGAGCATATCCAGGTATTGTGGAACCTTCACGTTCACATAGTTTAGAAGGATTAAAGACTCTGCTCTTTGTATGGCCAGAGCTATGTGATTGATGGAGCTGATTGATGAACCTTTAGTTCTTATTAGCTTCTTGAATAGGATCACATTTTGATTATGATTGATGAGGATATAATTGGAAACCTCTTGTGAGTTTCTACTGATCTTGAGGAGAATCTGCATCTATATAGCAGCCTAGATGGTGACCTAGTACTAGATTAATTAGATTCAACAGTCCCTTAAGATGAAGCAATTCATGTATAGCTCAATACCTGCAGGGGCGCCAGGAGGAATAAGCTTCTGGTGTGCTGGTTCTTTTTTTATCACTGTTAACAAATAACCAGAGAGGAACAATTTTAAAGAAGAAGAATTTATTTTGGCTTATGGTTTTAGCCAGACATGGTAGCAATAGTGGCCCAGATCTTTATGCTAGGCCAGGAGAGGGAAGGAAGGGGAGAGGATGAATACAAATGAATGAATGAATGAGTGAGTGAGTAAGTGAGTGAATATGAATGTCTGTACTAGATAATGATCTTTTTCTCCTTTTATTTTTATTCCATCCAGGTCCTTGACCTATGGAGTCATTTCGCCCACATTCTGAATTGGTCTTCTATTTAGTTGATCCTCTCAGGAAACACTCACAGAAATATACCACAAGACAGGTCTCTTGTAAAATAAGAAAATGAACATGTGCTTTACTAATATTCTAAGTGTTTCCATCCAATAAAGTTGACAGTTAAGATTCCCCACTATAAGTCTACTCCTTGCCAACCGTGCACCCATGTGCATCTCCTTGTAGCATAATTTTACACTCTTGTCTCTCAAAAGGTTCTTGTTCATCTCAATGTAAAGTGTATTCAGTCTATATTCAAGAGTCCCATAGTCTTAACAGTTCTCATATTGTTTACAAATTCTTTGAGACTCAAGGCGGACTTAACTATCAGCCTCCATAAAGTAAAAAAACAAGTGTATCCTCTAAAGACCCAATGGCAAGGAGATGAGACATTCCTGTTTGGAAAGGGAAGAGTAGGGCTGTAGAAAGGAAAACTAGAACCAAAGCAAGACTGAAAGCTGACAGGGAAACATCAGATGTCTTTGTACAGGGCTCATGGTAGATGATGTGAGCTCTCAAGTCTTAGGCAGACCAACTTTGCCATTTTGGACCAACTGATCTTTCCCTTGTGTTGTTTTTACTCATTTCCCACAACTTTCCTTGGAAAAAGTTTTCTCCCAACACCCCCAGTTTTCTGGGTCTTGTGATTTCATTTTCAGTTTTTCTCTTACAGATTCAGACAACATCTTCTCCAGGACTTCTGTGAGAATTCTGATGATGTCATACATTACTTGGTAACCCAGATCTTTCTTTGAAATCTGGGTGGAGGTATCCATGACCTTGAAATTCTAACATTTTGCATGCTTGTAAAACCAGCATCACATCGATGATGTTAAAGTCTGCCATTAGTTCAAGAAGTGGCCAGGCCTCCTTTGATTGCAGCTACGGTTACTTCTGAGGCTCACATTGGTTGAATGTGGGGAAACACTCCTCTTCATGGACTTGTGTGAACAGTGTACCCTGAAGCTTTCCCTTTTTTTTTTTTTTTTGTCTTTTGTGTTTTAAATGAAAATATTTATTTTGGTCAGCATATCTTTTAAAAGTATCTATAAACATATCTATAAAGGTTTTTAAATACAAATTTAAATGAATAAATATGCCTATTTTAGATATTTACATTGCCAAGTACATCTTAGTCTATACTCTATTGCTATAATAGAATGCTGGATAAATTATAAATAAAATGGAGCTTTCCTCTTAAAGTAGTCTTCTTCCCTCCCTCCTTCCCTCCCTCCCTCCCTGTGTGTGTTATGTGTAGTGTCTGCGTGTGTGCACACGTGTGTGGGTGAGAATAGAGACCAGAGGTAGACTTGAGATGCCTTCCACTATCACTCTCACTTTATCTTTTGAGTCAGAGTCTCTCACGGAACCTGGTGCTCACTGATTGGTTCACAGATAACCAGTGAGCCCAGGGATCTGCCAGTCTCTGTCCTCTAGCTCTAGGGTTACACATTATCCAGCCTTTTAGATCCTAGAGATCTAAACTCAAGTCTCCATGTATGCGTGACATACTTTACCAACTGAGCTCTCCCCCTGCCCCTGTTAAGCTCTACTTATAGCAGTCTAGAGCATCTCTAATCTAAGTCCTCAACCTTTTTCTAATTCATCTTGCAAACCAGTTTCAGACTTTTATACCACTGCATCTGTAACCATAGCAATGCCTTGTATCTCTTGTCCCAGTTTTCAGTCTTAGTCATTCATTGCTGTGACCAAATACCCAAGGGAAACAACTTATTAAGAAGAGAGAATATATTTTGGCTCATTGCTTTAGAAACTTCAGTCATGTCAGGGAGGTCATGATGGAGCAGAATGTCACCTTATAGTTCCAAGGAAGTAGGTGTGTGTCAGAGAATGAATATGAATGAGAACGAGACTGTGGTACTAACAATATTCGGGGGGAGTCTCCCATCAGTTAATCTCCTCTATAAACTCCTTTATAGACACAGCCATTTTGCTATTATCCTAAGCACTCTTCCACCCAGTCAAGTTGATGATCAAAATCATCTATCACACGGCATGGTGGCATGTGCAAACTAACAAATAAAAAACATCTATCATATGCCAAAAGGGCTGAGTTGGTTGGGCCCCATTATTTTACCCATCCCCAATGGTGTTTCTGCTGAAATTCACTAGTATCTTTTTTGTTGAACCTTTAGGACCATTAATGGAGTAATGGTCTGTTACTTGACTTTGTATGAAGGACTTGTAGCATATTATGTGACTTTCCTGTTTGGACTCAACTTTCTTGGGGCAGAAGGGGGAGAGTATCAGTATAAGTAACTGGACTTTGGTTGTTCTTGGGGGACTGTCAGAACCGTCCTGTTCTGTCTGGCTCAGACAGAGAGAAAGCGCTAGCAGGTGAAGTTAGACAGATCTAGATAGAGACCCAATTCTACTAGCCTATTCTAGGCAGTCACCACTGTAGGTTGCAGGATTGCCTGCTAATTTGGTGTTGGTTTTGTTTATTTTATAATTAATTGTATAACCAAAGAATTCTCATCTGTAAAATGAAAATATGTGTTCCATAAAATTTCTGTGAAAAAATAGTTTAGATATTAGCTCTAGTTCCAGCACCAAGAAGTATTGAGTAACTACTGTTTTTTTTTTCTTTTTTTAGGTTTTTTGAGACAGGGTTTCTCTGTGTAGCCCTGCTGGCTGTCCTGGAACTCACTCTGTAGGCCAGGCTGGCCTCGAACTCAGAAATCTGCCGGCCTCTGCCTCCCAAGTGCTGGGATTAAAGGCGTGCGCCACCACCGCCCAGCTGTACTGATTTGTTTTTTATTGAGCTCTTCCTTTTTACTTCCTAAAAGGTCAGAGGCCTTCTCACTTGCTCTGTACATAACAGGTTTAAGTGTTAGGCTTGGGCTGTCACATTTCTTAGCATGTGTGACCTCTGTCCCATCTAGAGTTGTCTTTTAAGATCCTCGTAGTCACTCCCAGGTCTGTGGGAGCTCCATTTTACAGCAGCGCAACACCATGTTGTGGGAAGAGTAAGACATGGGCAGGTTACTGAGCATGTTGTCACCTCCCTTCCTCCATTGTTTCTTCTGATTTGTATGGTTGTCTGATTTGTGTTATGTTTTGTCAGCATGTATGTATGTATACCATGTGCTTGTCTGGTACCCATGAATACCAGAAGGTGGTGTTGGATCTCTTGGAACTGGAGTTACAGGTGGTTGTGAGCTGCTATGTGGGTGCTAGGATTGAACTAAGGTCTCTACAAAAGTAGCCAGTGCTCTTAGTTGCCTGAACCATCTCTCCAGCCTCCCCCCGTCCACCATCTTAACTATAGAAAGTAACATTGGCCCTGGCCAGAATTTCTGTTCAGTCTAGATTTGCTTTATTGAAAGAATGGAATCAAACTTCCCGATATTCTCACTGTTCCTGAGTTACTCTATGTTGGCAGGTTTCTGTTAACAAATTCCTGAGATAATTCTGTATACAGGTTTGCTTGGGGTCCTAATTTCAGAGGTTCTAGTCTGTAATGGTTGACACAATTGTCTGGGGTGTGCACTGAGTATATGGTGATAGAAACACATGTGGAATAAAGGTGGAATAAAGAACCCACTCATTTCATGACTGAGAAATAAAAGAGTAAGTTGGGACTGGTATTCCACAGACATTTCAGGGGCATACTTCTAGGTCCCTCTCTTGTCTTGATGGGACATTGGTTTTTGTTGTTTGTTTGTTTAGTGTATGTACATGCTTATTTCTGTCATGGTACACACAGGTGCACATGGAGTCCAGAGGCCCACTTTGGGTGGTGTTCCCTAAATGTTGTCCTTCTCTCTCCTCCCAACCCTCTTCTTTTGAGTCATCTCAAAAAGTTAGCCTGCAACTTTCCAATTGGTCTAGGCTAGGCCTATGAGCCACCAGTCTCCGGGGACTGCCTGTCTCTCTGCCTTCCTAGTGCTAGGATTACAAGCATGAGTGTCATTGCCCGGTTTTTGTATATGAATTCTGGGTTACTGAACTCAAATCTTCATGCTTGAGTAGAGGTATTTTCCCAGCCCCCTTGTTTTTTGAGATACTGTCTCACTCTTTAGTCCATGCTTGCCTGGAATTGACTGTTTCTCAGGCTGGCCTTAGACTCATGGCAGTCCTGCCTCATCCTCCAGAGTATTTTGATTGCAGGTGTGAGCCACTACACCTGACTTCCTTCGTTCTAAAGGTTCCCCTACCTCCCAGTGTCATTATTTTGAGTCTAAGCGTTCAATCATCAGCCTTTCTGGGAACATTGAAGATCTAAACTATAGCATCTATTCTTCCCAGCATCCTGTCTCAATTCATTTCACTTTCTTTGGATATATGTCTAGTGTCCCAATCTAGTGAATCATTATTAGCCCCATATTGTAAAATCGGTGGTTAGTACTGACTGTACTTCTCTGTGAGGCTGCCTTCTAATGAAAAGGCCTTTAAGTCACTTTTAACGATCAGAACATACATAGAGGACTTCTTACATATGTACTAAGATAGTTTAAACTGTAAATGGGACAAAATACCTGATGTAATATGAAGGAAGAAAGGATTTATTTTGGCTCATGAAGTTAGAGGATTTAGTCGATAATCCTTGACTCTGTTGATTCTGGGAAAAACAGAATATCTGGACAGAGGAACACGTAGCAGAAGCTAGTTTTATGTCCTGGCAGACAGGAAGAAGAGAGGTGGAAAAGGGTCAGGGACATGATATTACAGCCCCAAGAACATACCTTTCCTGACCTACTTCTTCAACTTGAGCCCTACTTCCTACAGTTTCCAGAACCTCCCTTAATAGCTAGGGACCAAGTTTTCTACACATGAGAGGAACACTTCATATCCAAACCATAAGAATGGAATTGGAAAAAAAATATAACTAGCATTTAGGATATATTCTGAGTATCCTCATAACTAAGAGAAAAGGGGAAATAAGATGATAAATTACGTAATTATCATCCAATAAGCAGTCAATAGATATATTGATTGATGAGAAAGAAGCTTTTTTTTCATGGTTCTAGTAATAACTGATCTTAGAGCATTTTATAACAGACATGAGTTTTGGACAATGCCTTTTACATCAGAAAAATATTTCAGAAAATGCAGGGATTTGTTTTATTTTATTTTTGTAATCTGATGCTTTTATAGACCCCTAATAAAATCTCAGGGCATACAAGAAAGGATTTTAAAGATTTGTTTCTTAGGGTCACAAATTTACTGAACATTCTTCTTTTTAAAATTGGAAGTATAGTATCAAATTGCCTTAGCTGATAGTATAATATAGAATTGCCTTAGCAGATAGTATAATATAGAATTGCCTTAGCTGATAGTATAATATAGAATTGCCTTAGCTGATAGTATAATACAGAATTGTCTTAGCTGATAGTATAATACAGAATTGCCTTAGCTGATAGTATAACATAGAATTGTTTTAGCTGATAGTATAACATAGAATTGTTTTAGCTGATAGTATAATGTAGAATTGTCTTAGCTGACAGTATAATGTAAAATTGCCTTAGCTGATAGTATAATATAGAATTGTTTAAGCTATAGTATAATATAGAATTGCCTTAACTGATAACATAATATAGAATTGCCTTAGCTGATAGTATAATGTAGAATTGCCTTAGCTGATAGTATAATGTAGAATTGCCTTAGTAGATAGTATAATACAGAATTGTCTTAGCAGATAGTATAATATAGAATTGCCTTAGCTGATAGTATAATACAGAATTGCCTTAGCAGATAGTATAATATAGAATTGCCTTAGCTGATAGTGTAATACAGAATTGCCTTAGCAGAATGGATGTAGAGACCTGTCCTTTTGACTATAGTCACTTTGTCAGGTTTTTTGTTGTTGTTGTTGTTGAGGTAGGGACAGAGACTGAATAGTAGATTAAGAACAAAAACATGCCATGTCTGCCTTTAATCTCAGCACTAGGGTGGCAGAGGCAGGCAAATCTCTCTAAATTCATGGCCAGCCTGGTCTATGGAGTGAGTTCTAGGACAGCCAAGGCTACACAGATAAAACTTGTCTTGAAAAATCAAGAAATATTTCAAGACAACATTATCCCCACTCCACAGCTCCTTACATGCAATGGTCAATTTGTCTTCATAATGTATGGAATATGGCGGTGTGAAGAGGAACTCAATGTGGATTTTTAAATAAATTCTGAGGAAGAAACTAAGAACCAGAGGATGAAGGGGAGTGCTGTGAAATGCTGTCTTCTGAATGTGCCATGGTCACTTCACTCAAGAGCTCATAGCAGCCATGGTTACCTGTACAAGATCAAGCTAGTCGCATTCTAGCAAGGATAGGGGAGGAGGTCCTGAGCCCTACCTCTAGCTGAAGAACTATTGGTAAATGATGACCGCTGGGGAAGAGTCAATTTTCTTCTGGTGGTGTGGCCTTTGGTGGCCACACCCTATGCCCAGTGGATGGCCTCACACCCATGTGCATGTGAATGACACTAATTGGACTTAGGAAGTTATATGATTTTTAAAAATGACTTAAAGTAAAGAGGTAAAGAAATGGGAGTTAGGGAGTAAAGGAGAACTGGGTAGTGGATACATTCAAGACACATTGTATACATGTATACACTTATCAGAATAAAGGCTTTAAAAATCTAGGTATGGTAGTGTGTATCTGTGACTCCAGCCAGCCCTTGGGAGGTTGATACAAGAGGATCACTACTAGTTCAAGCCAGCCTGGGCTACATAACAAATCCTATCTTGTATAAACACAAAACAAAAAATCTAATAATAGGGACTAGGGAGACAGCTCAGTACTTAAGAACTACTTTTAGAGAGGACCCAGATTTGTGTTCTACCACCCACATCAGGTGGTTCATTACTGTCTGTAACTCCAGTTCCAGCTGATCTGACAGCCTCTTCTGGCCTTCATGGGCATCGACACAGAAATGGTATATACAAACTTATGCAGGCACACACATTTAAAAAAAAAAATCCAAGGACTTTTTAAGTGTTTTCATTGGCTTGACTAATGTGTAGTATAGTATCCATCAAGTTTTATGTTTATACATAGTTTCATTTGGAGCAAAAATAAATCATTCACAGCCTCTTGCCAAGTACAACAGTATGGCATCTTCTCTCTCCTCTCACCTAATAGCTTTACCTTTAAACATATTCATTCAGCCTTCAGTTTCACATACCATTTTGTTTGAGATAGTAACTCTGTACAAATACAGAGTTTGGAGATGTGCTATGAAATGTTGATTGTGGCTATATGAGAAGAAGTAGAAACCACAAGTTTTCCCATGCCTTTCGCTTTTGTTTCTTGGGATTATGAAATAGGAGGTGAGGATGATCAGCAGTCAGGGCCAGAGAGGTGGATCAGGGGTTGAGACTACTTTCAGAAGACATGGGTTCAGGTCCCAACACCCACATCAGGCAAAGGCAGCTCGTCACCCTCTCCTGGCATCTAAGGACACTGCATGTACTCAGGTACACACTTATAAAATAAACTTTTTTTAAAAATGACGTTTATTAGAAAATATTGCCATAGCCAGTACTTGTTCCCTAATGAATATGACTCCATCACACATTGGAAATGAGAGAATCACTAGTCTTCATATGAAAAGAGTGATTATAAAGTGGTTTTCTTTGATGGAATCTTTTGGTTTTAGGTAGTCTCATAAGAAACTATTCATTAGAATATAATTTTTGTGGTATTCTTTAGGCTACTGCTGGGCTTGAAGGAGTCCAGGTCAGTCCCTGAGCCCCTCATTAGAAAGTTCTGTGCCTCCATCTCTGAAAGGGTTTTCTGAATTATTTGGGAGGGCAGGGCATTCTGTACTTGGTTTTTATCCATTGTTTATGTTTGCATTCAATTATACTCAGCCTTCCTTCCCATTATGGAGATGGCTCCTGGGCATTTTTGTTTCAGGGAGTACATGTCTGTTGTAGTAACAATTGGCTGGGGGTTGGCATTATTACTCATAATTGTCCTCAGAAGAGATGTGATTCTACCAGATCACTGGTCTCTCCATCTATCTCCTGTGAGAGCTACTGCTCTTTCTTACACGTTGGCTCAGAAGCTCTTGGAACCCACAGCTCAGTGCTGTAAACCGGTCTTTTAGAGATCTACTGCAAGGTCCCAGTATTCTGCCTTGTGCTTTGCCTCCCAAAAGATCTTTTTCTTATAGCCTCTTTTTATCCCATGTTTCACTGGGTTCTTAGTGTTTCAGTTCTGCAGCTTGTACGAAATGAAGATTTGTTATACTTTCATATAGTAGTCACTAGTCATGTATGATTATTTTGATTGAAATTAATTGCCAGAAAAAATTTACAATGTAGTCTTTTAAATTTGCTAGTCACATTTCAAATGCTCAATGGCCACATGAGACCGAGGACTACTGTGTTAGGCCGTGTGGCTGCGGGAAGCACTGCTGAACAGTGCTGGCTTGGAACTGGGTGCCTGAGGCTGACGTCTCACTGATGATTGGTGTGAAACACAGCCTCCTCTCTCTGCACGGAATCTCTTTATAGTTGCTTGATAATAATCACCAGTTTGCTGCTTGGTTTAAAGTCACCAAATGTCCTGTAGTCTCTGCCACACAGGAGGCTGAGGCAGGAGGATTGCTTGAGCGACAGCCTACGAACAAAGTGAGAGCTCACTGTAAAACAGTTTTTAAAAAAGAGCTGGGAGTGCCAGTTAGTTCATGCCTGAGTCCCGTCACTCAAGAGGCTGAGGCAGGAGGATTGCTGTGCTGCAGAGTGAATGTGGCCCTATATAAAAAAAACAGACAAAATCAAATAGATAATGAAGGTGTGAGTGGAAAGCACTGAATGCTTCTGACTAAAGCAACTGGCCTATGCCAGGTTTGCTGCCTGGATTCTGTGTGCACAGTGTGGTGACAGTTGTCATGCAGGTTATAAAGCTGTTCAGCAGATGAGCCACAGCTAGTCACAAGGCTGCCTCTGTTGGCTGGCCTTACCTGCTACTCTAACTTGCTCTAACAGAGAGGTGTGGGGAAACTAGTCTGGTGAAAATCTAGAGGTTCATTTGGAAAGTTGCAGGCTTTTAGGCCATATCTTATAAAAACCAAGTTCACAGGCATTCCAAATGTCAAAGAAATATTGGGAAGCTTTTTGGTCAGTTATAACTTGGTCTCTTATAAACTTTCATAACTTTTCTCAGGCATGGTGAATTAGCTGAGTATTAGAGACACAAGAATACATAGTAATATAACAACCCTAGTGTACCCAGAAATGCAAGTGTGGAGTGATGTGGAAAAACACATTCTCATTGTTCAAATGACACTGGTTCGTGTACTGAATATCCCTATCTCCCAGGTGCTCCTTGCCCTGTGTTTAGTTTGTGTAGAGTGAATCAGAAAGAAGGAAGACATTCATAGTCACCACTCCTTACTCTCTGCCTTCACCTCCCCTCAAGGTGGACCAAGGTGGTTTTTGGTACCATTACCTGAAGAAGCGACCAGGATGATTCTAATGGGGTGTGATGAGTAGGACCTGAGGGGCATTGGGCTCATCAAGTGACTGCTCTCTCAGATTCTAGTTTTTCTATCCGTGGCTGGCTTGTTTCCTCTGAACAGGGCAGTGCCCACTATTCTGCCTCTGCAGGTCAGGTACGGTTCATTCATTCTTCAGGAAAATTCCTCTCTCTATGTGGTAAGATGTCAGCTTTGGGCTCTGGTGGCATGATGGTCGCCGTTAGGGAAGGCCAAGGATTAAGTAGTAAACTCATAGAGAGAATGCTTGCTAGATAGGAATCAAGATCTACACAAGAACAGTTTAGAAGGATGAAATTTTGTTAGAGACAGGAGCACAGAAAGTATCTAAAAATAAAAGTGTTGAATAGTCTTAGGGATTGGATAATAGAAAATTTGGAAGAAAGGGATTGAAATATGTGACAATTATATGTTTTTATCATTTTCAAGCTATTTAGAACTAATGAAGGACTTTTGTACATAAAGGTATTGTGTATTAAGCAACAATAAAATCCCAGAAAAATATAGGAAACACCTTAGAGTATGCAGAAGGAGATGAAGAACTAGAATTAGCCTGGAGGGAAGAATAGCTTTCTTTTCTTCTTTCTGGTGGCTCTTTCATTGCTCATATTGGGTCATAACGGTCTTTGAGTAACTATGACCATTATCATATCAATTGAAAGGAAATTGGTTTCTTAGTCCACTTCGCTGGTGGAATAGGGGGTTGGTTATAAATCTGACTCTTTGACATCATGTTTCCAGTTTTTTACTGTCCACCCACCTGTCACAAACCCTAAAAACAATCCTTTACTCTCGTAAATGGAGGTACTCTGAGGTAGTGTGCACAGGGATTGGAGAGATTGATTGTGGGATGGGACAATGTATAAATGACTATCAGTATCAAGTTTTGCTGTTCCAGGGTCTATATATTCAGCCATCATTTTAGTGGCTTTCCATGGAATGCATTTGACTTTTAGCTTCTGTTGCTGAAGTAATGGTAACACATTCTATTTCCCATTTGTTTATTTACGGTCTTGTTTTCTACCCTTGCAGAACTTGATATAGGTACAAAGCTTCAGAAATGTATACATACCAGAGTAATAGATAACTCTGATTTTGTTACAAGGCAATAATTTAAGTTGGCAGGTTTAGCTGATAACATAAAACACAAGAGAGAAATAGGATCCGTTTATAAATGTCAGCAGAGCCCCTGAGAGTGAGCTGCTGTCTTGGCACTGACTCCAGATCTGCTGTTCTGTCTGATATAAAGTGAAGGAAGCTGATGTCTTTGGAAATCTGGCTGGTCAGAATAAAGTAATAGGACTGTAAATTAGCTGCTCCCTTTATGTCACTTTAAGCAACTTGCAGAAATGAATAACTGAAAATTGGGATTCTTAGAAGGACTTGGGATCTAGATTTTTCTAGTAGGTCATGAAGTTAAGAAACTGGCTTCTAGTGAGTTCTATTGGAAATTTTAGTTTTCCATCTCTCCATGTGCTACTGCGTCTGTTCTGGAAAAATAGAGCCTTAGAATGGGAGGGCGTGTGAAGTTCAGATGCCTGGAAGCTAGGCCCATGCAAGGTCCTTGTGGCTTCTGTCACTTTGATGGCCATAGTCATAGACAATGATGAACATGGAATTTTTTTAGTCACTTGCTAAAACTAAAACCAGTTCAGCATAGTGGGGCATTGACACACAGGATCACCACCTCCCACACAGCCAGTAAACATTCCTGCCTCACCTTGACATTTATTCCCCATAAACACTCTAGAGTTTATGTGGCATTATCTTACAAGTGTGTTTTATTTTCTGAAACATACTGTAACTGATGTCTGAAGAGCTGGGGAAGTGGAGGGAACTGCTTAGGGCATTCAGGAACAGGTTGGTTTTAGGGAGCTAGTTTCAATATTGTACAGTTAGGACAAACATAAACCCTAAGCACACAGTGGCTTCATGCACCTTGGGCAGCTGCTGCACACTTGGAAACATTTGAGAGTGTTGCTTTCCCTTCATTGGGCACTTTGGACTTATAATCTTTTTTTTTTTTTTTTTTTTTTTTGAGCTATTTCGTGTTGCAGATAAAAAAATAAAGTTCTTGGGGCTGGAAGTGATTAGGAAGTCATGCTTATATTCATCTTTCCAAAGGCAGCAGTACGCAGGACTCTGCTAGATTGGTCAGAATACTCTACTGTCAGACATTCTATGGACAATTCTCATACTCTCATTGATGATTTTTTATTGTTGTTGTTTACTAGGAATGGGTGCTTAGCATTATATTTAGGCCAGAGATGCTTAGCTCTGAAGGCAAGAGAGGATGAAGGGATGAGTTTTCTATATTTATTTTTTTTATTTTTCCCAGAATTCATGTTTACTGGATACTTTTTTAAAAAAGGAAAAGAAAGAAGGGAAAAAAGAAAAAAAAAAAGAATTAACAGGCTGGTTTCAGTGACTGGTATAAGATGGCCTGCCCAAAGCCCAGCTCAGACCAATACCAATAGTGGAAGAAAGGCTAACCACGCCCAGTCCTGTAGGAAAGGCTTATCTGGAATCACACTGCATCATGTGTTTAAGCATGAGTAGAGTATAAGAGATCTTCTTCTGGCTGCTCAATGCTACCTGGCAGAAAAGTGGTCCAGTGCTCTCTTCTGTGTAGAGAAACACTCTCTGCTCTTACTGACGTCAGGCTTGATGCAGCGCTGCCAGGTTTCCAGCCAGCACGGCACACTGCGTGTTTGTCGGTGAACTGGAAGGCCTGGACTAGTCTCAGAATCTCATCCACAGAGCGGCCAACAGGAAGATCATTTATTGTTATCTGGTGAAGGATACCTTTATCATCAATAATAAAGAGGCCCCTGAAAGAGGCCTTTAGGACTCCATAACCCTGAGCAGTGGTGCGCTTGGGATCTGATATTAAGGGAATGTTCATAGGTCCCAGTCCTCCTTATTTCTTGGTGTGTTAATCCATGCCTGATGACAGAAGTGAGAATCCACTGAAGCTCCAATCACTTACTTGGCAGTTGAGTTTCTTAAATTCTTCTGCTCTATCACTGAAAACAATGATCTCCGTGGGACACACAAAAATAAAGTCAAGAGGGTAAAAGAAGAACACAACATATTTTCCTCTGTATTCACTTAGGCTGATATCTTTGAATTGTCCATCTGGCGTAACAGCTGTAGCTTTGAAGTTGGGAGTAAGATACCCAATTTTTGCATTTCCTGAAGACATCTTGCTATCAGCAGGGTGGAGCCACAGGTCTCACGAACAGAAACAACTGTGAGAATGCAGGAAGAGGTCTCCCCAAGAGGTTTTTATTTTTAAAATGCCTATCTGGGCAACTTAGATTCTGTCTCAAAAACCAGAAACCCTGGCTGGAGCCATACTCAGTGGATAAGAGCAATGCACAAAAATTATGTGCATTGGTGTTTGCCTGCACATATACCTGTGTGAGGGTGTTGGATCCTCTAGAACTAGAGTTACAGACAGTTATAAGCTGCCATGTGGGTACTGAACCCAGGTCCTCTGGAAGAGCAACCAGTGTTCCCAACCACAGAGCCATCTCTCCAGCCCCTGTAATAGTTTCTTTTAAGAAGCCCAAGTTAATCCTTCCTAGTAAGAGAGATTAAGTATTTGGTTGGTTGGTTGGTTGGTTGGTTCTTTACAACTACTTCCTTTATTTTTTTCTTTTTAAAATATGACACATTTTATACTTTTGCATTTTTGAAATAATTCATTTATATGTTTTGTTATACGGACATACATTTAACATAAAATTCTTTCGAAATTAAAGAAAAAGTTTCTAATAGTTATAGTAATAGACGGTTACTATCAAAAGTCATGACAATAGAAACATATAATTTTGGAAGCAGAAGTCCTTATAAGTCCAGTTTTTTTTCATCAGAGACATGTTTGTGCATATCCTGTCAAAACATTATTTTATTTAAGTTTGTGTTTATTACTAGGAATTGAACCAATGTCCTCATATATGTTGTGCTATTCTACTATTGAGTTATAATAAGCCCAGTTAATTATTATAAAACTATTAAAAATATAAAAAAATTAAAAGATATTCAGCTTAATGAGTTATAAACTTTCCTTTTATAACTCCTTATTGTAATCTTGGTTTATACAGTATGTTTAATCATACTTTTTCCCACTACTCTTTACTGGACATACGCCACCACTGCTCAGCTACTTGTCGCTCCTATGTAGGACTGGGCTTCTACTTCCAGCATCTACATCGCTACTCACATACATCTGTAACAGGCACACGCATGGCATGCACACACACAGGCATGTGTGCAAAACATTTGTACACATAAAGTAAAATAATCTAAAAACAAAATACCCCAAAACAGATGTAATGGCATATGCCTTTCATACCAGCATTGTGGTTATGTAGGCAGGCATATATCAGTTCAAGGACAGTCTGATCTACATAATGGGTTTCAGGCCAACTGGGGCTAGACAATGAGACCCTGTCTCAAAAAAAAAAAAAAAAAAACCTAAAACCAACCAAGCAATCTTGCAACCTCTTGACCCTTCACTCCTACCTGAGTTCACATCACTACCAACGTGGTGACAAATACACTTCACACTGGCTTCCCTTCTGAAGATTTAAGGGACAAATTGGCTGTCTCCTCACAGATCTTCCCCATCCTCCCTCCCTACCCAATTTCATGTTCTTTCTTCCCTCTCTCAAAAATAAAAGAAAATTTAAATATCCTCCCCAAACAAAAACCAAAACAAATAAATTTAAAAGAAGAAGAAGAGGAGGAGGAAGAAGAGGAGGAAAAGAAGGAGGAAGACGGTAAGGAGGAAGGAGGAGGAGGAGGAGGGAGAGGAGGAGGAGAGAAGAAGAGAGGAAAAACCACTAAGACAAAGAATACCAAAACAAACCCAAACCATGAAGTCTGTATTGGCTGGTAGTCCTGGACACGGGGTCTTCCCTGAAGTGGTTGATATACCCAGTGACACTCCATCAGAGAAAACTGATTCTCCCTTTCATAGCAGGTATCAATTGCAAATAGCTTCTTGGTTTGGAGTAGGACCTTGTGTTTTCTTGTCTCTCTGTGCTGGATTTTTGTCTGGTTTGAACTTATGCATGTCTTGTATGCACTGTCAGATTCTCTGTGAGTTCCTATGTGTATTAGCTCTTTTGTGTCTGGAATATGCTGTCTCCTCAAAATCACCTCTGGATCTTACAATCTTTCTGCCTCCTCTCCTTCATGAAGATATCTCGTTCAGCCTGAGTGTTTGCACTGCCCATTTGTGAGTCTCTATTAATTACCACCTATTACGAGAAGAAATTTCTGTGATGAGGGTTGAGCAATATACTGATCTGGGTATAGTCGTAGGCCATTAAAAGTCCTTTTGGGGGGAGAATTTTTTTTTTTGAGATAGGAGTTCTTTGTATATTTCTGTTGACCAGACTGGCCTTGAGCTCATAGAGATCCACCTGCTTCTGCCTCCTGCTAGGATTAAAGGCATGTACGGCCACTGGCTGGCAAGAGTCATTTTATTGCTATATTCCTTTAGCTGAAAAACAGTAGTAGATATTCCCCTAGTCCATGACTTATCTATCTAGTCTCAGGTTCTTGGCTATTTCTGCCATGTCATTTATGAGTTCCATCTCATGAAATGGGCCTTAAATCCAATTTTTTAAAAAAGCGGTTGTTTATTCTCATAACATTTATGCCACTATTGCCCCAGTGTGTATACTGCAGGTCTCTACTGTAGGTGGCAGTGTGTGTGGCTGGGATAGTGATGGTTACTTTTTGCCTCTAATACTATGCAAAGTAAATTCTAGCACCATGAATATTAGTAGCTGTGAAGATGCTAGTTGGGCAAAAACTTGGTTTCTTCATATTGCTGACTTCTGTACATTATGTTTTCAGCAGTAAGGGCTTACCCATCATGTTATGGAGAGTAACCAGTAACCTTGGCTCTAGCCTATGATATTTGCAGGGGAATCCATGGGACCCCTTTGACTGATGAGTCAGAAAGATGTAACACATTCCTGGCACTGGAGTTTGGTAGCATTAAATGTCTAATAAGGGGCATTGTCTTCCCCATTATATGGTAATGCCATTTAAATTCCTGTCATAAATGTGTATGTTTTAGGAATCTTCCACAGTAGTGTGTTTCTTTATGGCTTTTCAAAGGGCCTTTAGTGTTAGATGTCTCTTATTTCTTCCTTTTTTCTGAGAAAAAAATTTTTAAATCTTTTCTAAGGAAGAAAATAGAACTTTGGGAGCTGAGGCTATAGCTCAGTAGCTTATCATATTCTTGGCATATGTGAACCATGAGTTACATCAGTGAATGAAGGAAAGAGAAGAAAAAGGAAGAGAGGAAGGGAAAGAACATTGCTAAGGGCTCCTGAGTCCTCTCCATAGCCATATGGACTATACTTCTCTTTCTCCACATGTAGACACTGTCCTGTTGTTATTATTAGTTTTTTTTCTTTTAACAGTAACTGTTTCTTTACATTTTCAAGTAATTTACCACCCACATGTGTACTCTAGACTGTAATTTAGTGTTGCTATCTAAAAAGTTGTAATAGATGTTAAGTCTCTGATTCTTCATACCGACTCTGTAGCCCTTTCGGTCACTTCCCAAACTAATTGTTGCTTCATATTCGTGATGCACATCAATATGGTCTTTGGATCTCAGCATTCCTTGCAAATTGTTATCTTTATCTGAGGCTCCATCTGGTTCAAGCTTTGTCCCTTTGATATGAATATGTGTAGCTTTAGGCCCTTGCCAAAATATCACAAGAATGGTCTCTATGCCACTTCCCCTCTGAAACCTCTTGACTTGGCCCCCACAGTTCAAGTCACCCACAGTACTATCTTCCATGCTCCTACTACGATTGTCCTAGGATTGATCACTGCTTAATGCTTCCAACTGCTTTTGTAGCCCAAAGTCCCAAAGTCTTCCACATTCCTCCAACAAATAGCATGGTCAGGGCTGTCACAGTAAAATCCCAGTATCAACTTCTGTCTTAGTCACAGTTTTATTTCTGAGAAGAAACACTATGACCAAGCCATCTGTATGAAAGAAAGCATTTAACTGGGAGCTTAATTATAGTTTCAGAGGTTTAGTCTATTATCATCATGGAAGGGATCATCACAGCCTGCAGGCAGACACTGGAGTAGTTAGGACCTGAGAGTTCCATCCTGATCTTTTAGGTAGAGAGAGAGAGCCTGAGCCTGGCATGGTCTTGAAACCTCAAGTCCACCCAACAAGATCATGCTTCCTAGTCCTTCTAATCCTTTCATATAGTACCACTCCCTGGTGACTAAGCATTCAAATCTATGAACCTTTGAGGGCCATTCTTACTCAAACCATCACATATTATTTACCAAGTTTTAAGGTAATGAGTCATGGTCCCTAGTCATCCTCTGAAGAGAAAAGAGTCCGCTAAGCTTTTTCCTCTTGTGAACCCAAAGATTTAAGCATATCATTTTATTTAATCACAGTTACTTTAAAATTATGTATTCATTTGTTTAGTTACATGCACATGCATTATGGAGACTGCATCCAAGGTCTTACACATGCTGAGTTAAGTACCCTACCACTGAAGTTCAGACTGCCTCATCTTTTATTCCGTAAAGGTTCTCAGGTAGACTCTGTTGATGTCACCTTCCTGCTCTGGTCACTTACTTGCTATCAGGTGTGGATTGATATTCTAGGCTTACCTTGTCTATTTCCTGCCTTTTCTCTATTAAGCCTTGATATCATAATAGGAAATGATACTTTAAGAGTAAATTTTGCTGTTAGGATAGCTCTTTATAACCATGCTGGCCATAATTTCTAAGCCTTTTCTTTGCTACATGCTAGTGAAATCAGAAGACATATTTAGTTCATTTAAATGGACTTCCTACTTACATTCAGAATTGTAGGACCTTCGTTTAATCTCTTTGATGTTAATTTCTTTTCTGGCACATTGTCTTGATTATGAACATAGGAATTATACAATTAGAATATTTAATAATTATTCATCTGCTGTCTTTTACTCTGTGTCAGAGATTTAGAATGACAGTACTCCCTCCTCTGATAGCATTATTGAAAACAGTTTGAACCATGTCTGTGCATTCGCATGATTCTTAAGCAGCTGTACTCAATTGAAATTGTCAGTGTGTGTTTATGTGCTTTCTTTTTAACCCTCATTTAATCTCATTCCTGCAAATAAGTATAAGGAATGCTCACAGTCCTAGTCTGGCTGAGAGCATTATGTTCCCTGATAAATTCCTAAGGCAGGGCTCATTGAGACAATGTTACCCATGTTCTTGTGTGTAACCGTGGTGTTTACACTCAAAAGTGGCTTGCCTCTCATTTGCTTTCTTTAAATACTCCATCTCCTGCTGTTCAAACAAAACAGGAAACAGAAATCACTCATGACAACCTAGCTTTCTTTAGAATTAACTATTTTTCTTCTTAGTACCCCAATTGTTTTCTTTAAAGTCCAGTGATTTCCAGAATATGTCTTGTTGGACATTATTTTCAAATATGTATTGTGATGTTTTAAATATTTTTCTTAATTTAGAAAAAAATCTTTTGAACTAGAGGAAAGTTTTGTTGCTCATTTCATGTGTAATGAGATTTCTTAAGAAGTATGGCTTTGGGAATTCTCATCTCTGTCTGGATTGTCTTCTTCCTGTCAGATCTTGTTTGTCTGTTTTCATTGTTCTTCATTTTCTAACATATTACTTTTCTTTTCCTTTCTTTTCTCTTTTCTCAATTGCTTTGTATTTTTTCCAATTTTACTCCTTTTCACTGATTTACTCTTAAGAGAACATTTTCTGTTATGACTTATTTCTGGTAACTTTTTAACTTATATCTCATTTTTAGGTTTTGTTTTTTAAGTATTGTTTATGATTTTAAAATATCTTTGTGAACTTCAATCAGTGTTTGCATTCAATGAACTATAAGTGGCACCCTAATTCAAATGGACAAATAGTCAGATTTAATATTGCTAGATGCCCAAAAGCATTTTATCACTTTTTAATCCTTCCTGACAAGGCGTTGTAAAGAGGCCCTGTCAACATTGCTAACGCCCAGAGCATGCATACTTAGAGAGTAACTTAAATTCTTCTCTAGGAAAGAGTGAAAGATATAGACCTTCTTCCTAACTGTTTTACCCACATCTTCTTGAACATTAGCAGGGGTATTGGTACTTGAGAGGATGGCAAAGAGAATAGAAGAAATAGTGAGGTGCTGCTAGCAAGGCTATCACTTGATTACAGTATCTAGAGGTGTTGGTGCAAGGAGAAAACACATCATTTTAGTTAGGATGAGGTGTCCTGATTGCCTCAGGATGCTGGAGTCACTGCAGAGATTTGACATCTCTTTTGCGGATTTTAAATGGGGGGGTGAAGGAAGGTGCCATGGATATGACAGCTTGTGACATGCTGTACTGTATGGATTCTCGTAGGGATGTACACAACAGGTAGGGTGTACATCATCAAACAACAGTTGCAAAGTTCATGTTGGATGCTGAGGACTGGGGGTGGAGATACCTGTGCAGCTGCTCTGATGGTGTGGAACAGGTGGCTTGTCAGAAGTGTGTACACCAGCAAGCTTGCTAGACTGCTGTCTCAGTGCCCATTGGACTAGAATATCCCAGCCTCCTTGCCCAGTCTTGGGTGGACCCTTGCCAGCACTACCCGGTGAGGAGCAGAAAGCCAAAGTGAGGCAGCTGTTTTCTAATCTCTTTGGTTCGTTGTTATAAAACTCTCTTAAGCTTGTGGTTGAACTGAACTTACTGGAAACATGAAACTTATCCCCTGTTGTTGGCATTTGTTTGTATTTAAATCCTTGCTCCAGCATTGTGTAAACTATACTGCTGGATTTGACCTCTTCGATTTTTAGATAGGTTTAGTGACCCACAGGAGGCTGTAATACTTTTCAGTGTGGTCTTGGCTTGGCTTATTGAGCTTATTTGTTGCCTTCTCATTTCGGATATCCTGTAGCTTTCATTGGTATTGATTTTTTTTCCATAGCCTTAATAAGGCAGTTTGGCATGAAAATACTACAAAAATCATGTGTTCACTTCTACTCTATTGAATTTAAGCAGGTGTTTGTTGAGAACTGTTAACAGTTTGAGCATCTATCATGGCACTATTCTCTGCCTCATAGCTGGGAAACCTGACAAATCAAGCAGAAACAAGGTAAATGCCATGTTGAAATCTCTTTAACGTCAGCCATACTCATATCCTGCACACATTCCTTACTCCTTGTGGTGAACTTTATTAACCCTGTCAAACTGATTCCATGAGGCCTGCTCTGCAGATGGGGCACAGATCGTTAGTCCAAGGTGTTAGACTGACAGAGCTGTTAAGTGGTAGAGCAGCGTCTTCCTGAGGCGCTCCCTTTGCTGCCTCAGGTGAGCAGTTGCTCAAGTCATCTACATGGCTCCATGCTGCAGCTCTGTCTAGAGAAACAAGCAGTGCAGATGGAAAGAAGGCATAACACTGTTTAGTAGCTCTTAATACCTGTGGTCCAAACTGTTAAGATAAAAAGAACAAACTGGGATTATCTCCCCTACCCCCCCCCCAAACACACTCTCATAGGTGAGGGAAAGCTAAGTTTACTGGCCTCATTTTGTTGTTCAAGGTGCCCACAATGGGAAAGGGTAAGGATTTCAGACCAGCTTTTTATGGCTGTCTTTTCTGCATGGCACTGTTGTTCCAGCCTCCTTTCCTCTTACTCTTTCTTGTACCCTAGGACGCTGCGACTGGGGTGGGGGGAAATCCTATCCTTTGTGGCTAATCTGGAGAAAAATTCTTCTCTAGGAATTTTGCCCCTCCAGTCATCCCTATGGATCTCCTTATTTTCCACTGCTGAGAACAGGCAGGCGGAGGGACTGGGAAGACTCTTGTGGTAGGGAAATTGCAGAGGTCAGTAGTGCTTGATACTCCTTTGAAATAATTCCTGGAACCATGTTTGGCCATGGAAGTAGCAAGTACTAGAAAGAGAACAAACCGTGCCGTTTATGAAGACAGGAGCCCTGGGGACTGATGTGCTAGAGGGAGGAAAGAGATTCAAAATTAAATCTCCATACCTTGGCACTTTGGTCTTTTAACCTTCTCATTAAATTATGATTTCTCCTTTAGGAAAACAAATGAGGACAAAGCACATGTTTCGAGTTTTATATTTGATAATGAGCAGGTTTAGTACTGTTTAGTTTTAAGTCAACCTGTATTGAAAGTGTCAGTTAACCAATAAATACTATGAGAAACAAGAGTCAGAAATGGTTGTGTCACTCCTGCTAATGAGCTGCTAATGAAATTGTGCCTGGGTGGGAAAGGCATACACTGCAGAGTCCTCGGGAGTCTCCTCTGGAAATGAGCAACAGCAAAACCCAGACCGGTCTGAGAAACAGACACATTTAACTCCTTCATTCCCAGGTTGTCAGGTTTTCAACTCTTCATTATGAAGTGAAGCTTGTTGCTACAGTTCAGTTGTGGTAAGAATTTTTAAATGATCTTTCTTTTACTGGGTAGTTTAGAAGCAGGTTAGATGCTGAAAGAACTGTACTTGTGATGTAGTTTAGTCCCCACTGCCTTGGGTCTGTGGGTGATTCCTTTTTTTCTGATTTTCTCCTTAACCTCAACACTCCCCGCCCCTCCCCCTCCCCCTTTCATTTCTCCTCTCTCTCCAATGAAGTCTGAGTAAGTTCAGGATATTGTAAAGATGAGGGAATAAGGAGTGGATGGGGAATGTCTCTTACAAAGAGATGTGGCAGTAAATGGTAAACACTACCAGGAAACTAGGTACCCAACATGAGCGTAAAAGCCCATGTATCCAGCTTACTGGGCTCTGCAGTACATGCTAGTCCTGCTTGCCTGGTCTTGTAAGGTAAGAAAGGGAAGAGAGGTGAGAGAACAGGCAGTGAGCTGGCTAGGAACTAAGCATAGGTGCATTATGGGCGGCTTTACCTTCTTCATCTCAGTCCCCTTCATTTTACTCCTGAAATTATTAAATGTGGGTCTGCTGCGAAGGGTTATTGTGTGTGCTTAAGAGTCGGCAATGCTGCTGGAACAGTGGAAGAACTCCTCCTCGCTCTTCTGGTCCTTTCTGCTGCTCAGTCTTCTCATTCCATATTCATTCCCCAAGGTGAGGCTCTGTTGTGTCTGAGCAGACAATGAAAATAGCCTGATGACCTTTGGCTCCTGGAGCTCTCCCCATTTCTGTGCTGAGCTCCAGGCACTTCAACACGCTCAGACATTGCCTTCAGGAAAACACTCTTTAGATCTAGGGTTTAGGTGTCCGTATCTCTCTCCCCTATTTATTTACTAGACTTCAGTAGCCTAAATTGGTCTTGTTTGTGGGTATGTCCTTTCTGATGGGTACCAACACAAACGCCCCAGAGCACACACAGTGGGCCGTAATAGAAGGAATGTTCAGAAAACATTAGGCTCTTGCTTAGGCTTCAGTAAATGTTCACTGGCAAGCTTGTTGTAGAAAGGGCTTGCTATTTTCAGTTATACTTAGTAAAGCCCTTGACGTGATGCCTATTCCAGGCACTTTTTGTCTTAACAGGAATCTTGTCGGTGCCGCCTCCGTGGCTGCTGCCGCCGCCACTGCTGTATGTGCGGTGTATCTGTGTGTTTGTGGCTGGGTGTGCCATGTGTATCGGTAAGGAGACCAACTCTGTAGTTCTTTCTCTATTGCTTTCTACTTCATTTTTTGAGACAAAGTCTCTCACTGAACCTAGAGTCCACTCTTTGATTAGATTGGCTGGCCCATGAGCCTCCAGGATCCTCCTCTCTCTGCCCCTGCCAATGCTGGGGTCACAGAAGCCCACTACCACTCCCAGGTTTTTATGTGAGTGCTAGAGTCCAAACTCAGGGGATCATATGTGCACAGTAAGTCCTTTACCCATGGACCATTTCCCAGCCCCAACAGGAGATTTTCTAAGTAACTTAAATAGTATTTGTCCTTGGAGATTGTATTAGTGAGGGTTCTCTAAAGGAACAGAATATTAGAATGAACGTCCGCTATATGGATTGCAGGAGAAGGTGTGTCCCCGATTTAGGGAGGGTCTACTGACCTCAAATGATCCAGATTTAAGGTGAGACTCCCAACTGCAAATAATCCAGTTAACTAAAAGTTCCTTAATAGGTGTGCCCAGCATCTTAGGTTTCCAGTTAGTTCCAGATGTAGTCAAGTTGACAACCAAGTATAGCATCATAGAAATGCTTGCCTTTGTGAATTCTGTGATTATAGAGCTTGGAGACCAGCTACCATCTGTCTGCCGTGGGACAGGAAAGGAGACATTGAGTTGGGCACAGCAGTAAGGTTTTGGAGGTTTTTTTCTGGGAAAATCATGAATATTGATGAGAAAGCTCTTTTCAGGGGCATTACAGCAGCCCAGAGAGCTCTGCTTGCACTGAAGCCACCTCAGTGAGCCCTTGTAGGGCCTCATGCAGGGTCTAGATTCTATGACTCAGAAAAAGTATCAGTTTGGTGAATTTTTTATTTTACTTTTGTTTGTCATTGTTTAGTCCTTAAACAAAATGTGTCAGTATAACCATCATAACCCAGAATATCATTGTTGTTTCAAAACAAAAAAGTCTGTTTGTAATTCATTTAAAGAAACAACAGCACAAAGTACAGTTTAGGGTTCAGTGCCCGAGAGATCTGTGCACACTCTTCAGTCACTTGTTCAGCTTGTGCCTTGGAGACAGAGATGCTCATCTGTGTGCAGCCAGAGACCTTGCCAGGGCTTGTGTGGGGTTTGAATAAAAAGGCAAAGGCAGGAGGAGATGGTTGTGGTAGTCATGGCAACCAGGCCTGGGCTGTCTCAGAGCTGACCAGCCCTTGTTAGAGAGTTGGTGGTGGGCAAAGCATGCAGTGTTATTTCCCATGACATATTCTTTCTATTCCTTTCTGTCTGGTGTGGCAGAAGGCCTACTGTGTGCCCTAGAGCTGGGCCCAAGCTGTGGGCCTAAGTAATTGGTCCCTGCTCTTCAGAAAATCAGTTATTTAATGAGAAGATTTTACTCTTAATATATACTTGCAGAACTTAAAAAAAAAAAAAAAAGTCTGTGTTTCATCTGGGTTGACATTTATCTTTTAGAGACTTTGGGTTGCTTTCTTTTTATTTTATTTTTTTGGTTTTTTTTTTTTTTTTTTTTTTTTTTTGAGACAGGGTTTTTCTGTGTAGCCTGGGCTGTCCTGGAACTCACTCTGTAGACCAGGCTGGCCTCGAATTCAGAAATCCACCTGCCTCTGCCTCCCAAGTGCTGGGATTAAAGGCGTGCACCACCACTGCTCGGCTTAGGTTGCTTTCTTGAAGTACATTTTACTTCTTCTGAACACTGAGTAGTTCTTTCTCATTTGTTTTCTACAAAGAAGGACACATTAGAGAAAATAGATTCTTTTTATTTGATAGATAAAGATACAAAGATTCAGAAAGATTTTGCTAATTTCACTGGCTACCAAAGATATACATGCCTGGGTAGCAGAGTTCTGGGCCCATGGTGGTGTGTGTCTTGTCACAGGTGGTCAGTTGTCTTTTTCAAATGCATGGCTTATTGTTCACACACAATGAAATGGAAATAACACATAGCAAATGAATTTATAACAACCTAACAGTCGCCGGGCGGTGGTGGCGCACGCCTTTAATCCCAGCACTTGGGAGGCAGAGGCAGGCAGATTTCTGAGTTCGAGGCCAGCCTGGTCTACAGAGTGAGTTCCAGGTCAGCCAGGGCTATACAGAGAAACCCTGTCTCGAAAAGCCAAAACAAAAACAAAACAAAAAAACCCTAACAGTCTCGCCCTAAGTGACACACCCCGCTATCAACACTGAAGGCAGGACTCCCTTGCAGTGAGTCGTAGTGGTAGTTGAAAGCCCAATTGCCAACTGCTAAGTGGGCCACCATGCCTACATGTACTGGTGGGGGGAAGGCAAGGGGGGCTACTTGCAAGCGGGCCCTTGAGCAAGAAAGAAACTATCTGATCAAGGCCTCAATTGTGCTCATCCAGGTCCACTAGAATCCTAGACGCTCAAAAGTCACAAGGTCAGAGCCTAGGCTGGTGTGAAATAGACTCACAAGGATGGCCCCTTGTGCCCCCTTCTTACTAAAGTATCTGACTGTGGGCCCTGAGTTACAGTGGGGATCAGCATCTGGGGAGCTACCTGGAGTCTGGGTTTTCAGGACCTGTGGGGACATATCTTGTTCTTGGTCCCTACTTCTGATTGGGGCAGGCAGTGGCTCCCAGACATTGCTCTATTTTGATGTCAGCATATTCTGATGTCAAGATATTGAGATCAGGCCTCCATCTTTTCTCCTCCTCTTCTTCCTCTTCTTCCTTCTCTTTTTCCTTCTCTTCTTCCTCCTCCTCTTTTGTTGTTGTAAGTGCTCATGCTATGCAGCCAGTGGGGCCACCTTTATAGCTTTATGGCTCTGTATCCAGGTTTAACTAGAAGCCCCTGGAGTGGAGAATCTCTTAGCAGGAGCCCACAGAACATACATACCTCTTCCCTCATGAAGCCACAAACAGTGAAGGATCTGCTAGCAGACAGGCAGGCACGAGAACATCCATCTTAGCTGACACTGTGTCTGCTGAGGCTGGGCAGCCAGGTGATGCCTCAGCCTTATAGTCTGAGGCGGCCCCTGCAGTTGTGAGTCCATGAGGGGCAAATTTAAGTCACTGGGTCCTAGGAAGGGCTAGGACAAATACTGAGTCAGGCAACATTTGTTAATGGGTGAAATGCATCTTTTTCAGCAGTGACAAATTGGCACCTGTGGGCTGAATTCTATTTATAGTTATGTTTTGTTTAGCTTTCAGATGTGCAAATTTGACTGCATGTGGAAAGGACACTTTTCACAGGCCCTACCATTCCCATGTTCTGACAGATGACCCTTCTCACTTGTCTCTTTACAGCCTTCCCCCATAGACAGTTGTCTCCTTCCCCTGGGTTCACATTTTCTTATCTGCTCTTCTCCTAGGTCCCTCTGCCCAGATGCTTCATGGGCTCAGGCTTCCTGACTCTATTCTCTTGTCTTTCCCAGATCTGCCTTCCTGGAACTGTTTCTAGGCTCTGAACTCAAAAGTTGTCCTGGGCCTTGGAAATATTGGCAGTCATTAGATTACATCTAATAAACTGATTGCTATGCAGAGATTAAAAGGACAGAATTCTTCATCTGAGCAGATAAAAATTTTCAACAAATGTATTGAGAGATACTTCTTATACCATCAAGTTCACTCATGAAAAGTAAATGGAGAGAATAATTCTCAAACACCCCTAGGAAGGCAGGCAGAGTACAGGGGTAGTTTCTTTCTTTTAATCTTTTTTGAATTAATTAATTTATTTAAATCAAATCGTAATTTTTACTTATTCATACAGGGGTTATAAACACAAAAAGGCAGGATGTGGGGAAGGGGATGACACCGGAGCATAGGTGTTCAAGGGGAGTACAGATATCTTTCAGAATAGGGTATAGGCTGGGTGAAGGTTCAAGGGATAGGTCACTATGACTCTGCTGCCTATGATTCACTTGTCCTTATCTAAGTTGGTACTATCTGCCAAGGCTACCTATTAACAAGGTCTATGACTACTCAGGCTGGTAAATTTCCATAAAAGCTGCCTGTTTACAATAGCTTATAGCCATTTGTTTCAGTGTTTTTCCACAGAGACCCAAGACTTTGTGTTAGCATGTATGTATGTCAGGCCTATTGCTGATTTTAGGCCTATGGCTGATTTTAGGCCTTCAGTGTATAAGCAGGGCTGCCCCTGACATCTCCTTCCTTCTCTAAGTATAGAAGGGCCGTGGCGATTCTAATCTTGCGAAGGCAGGGATAGAGGCCTGACCTCCAATAATTGAAAGGGACCTTGTAATGGCTCCGGTCCTCCTGTCGTTGTCCAGTGAGGCATGAGGGCCATACCCATCCCGATGTCTTTTTCCTGGAGAGGGGATACTTTTGACATCAACCCCTATGCTGTCAGGCTTGTCCCTCAGGGAACCCAGAGAGATATTTTTAACTTTTATTTATATTCCCTTGCAGTGCTTAGCCTCGCAGCCTAAGCAAGAATTCAGATAGCCAGTCAGAGGGGGTTCTGGGTGGCCCCTCTCTGCTTGGTCTAGGGGCAGAAGTCCCCTCTTTTAGGTTGGGTGGAGATGGGTTTCTAATCTATGGTGCTCCATAGAGCACCAAACTTCATGGAGCAGAAAAACTTCAAAAGAAAATTCTGTGGACCAAAGCCTACCTCTTTCTTTGCTGAGTTAAAGACTTTAGTTTAGAAACAACCAACTACCATCTGTCTTCATCATTATCACATTTTGCAAAAGGACATTTTAATACTAAAACGAATCATTATTAGTTGTTCTTAATTTCCATGTTTCTGAACCATTGGGGTGAGTTGCTGCTGTAAACAAAATCCTTCAAAGCCTGGTGGCTTAAAGCAACAGTAAGTCCTTTTATGTATCTCCGACTCTTTATGTAGCTCACGAACCCTTCATATACCCCCAGAGATGCAGGTAAAGGAGCCAGGATGGTGAGGGGTGGGACCTCAAAAGGAATGTAAAGACCGAAAATGAGCCACCTGTTATAGATTTAATGATATAACCATGCCAAAGAGGGTCAACAAGAAACGACAACCTGACTGTGTATAAAGCCAAAGACAAAAGTGCTGCATTTCAACACTGGGATCTAGTTTGGTAACTGTGTTTCTCATAAAGATAGGGGTTGACATTAAGATTTTGTTTATAGCATTTTATTGTGTGTGGTGCACATACCATGGCTCATATACCATGGCTCGTGTATGGAGGTCAGAGGACAATTGTAGGAGTTAGTTCTCTTCTTCCCCCATGTGGGGCCCAGGTATTGAACCCAGGTTTGTGAGGGTTGGGGCCAAGCACATTTGTTCACTGAGCTATCTTGCCAGTCCATCAGTTGGCATTTTTGAAACTATTTGCTTTACATTGTAGTGTTAAATGTATTATAAATGTATCACAGATAATGAGAGCCAGATTTCTCATGGCCAGAGAAATAGTCATAGATAAGGAAAGTGAGAAGATAGACAGTTCTGAAATATTATATTGGAGTCTGTAGTATCAGTAAAAAATTTTAAGTTTTGAAATATGTATAGATAAGGGCTGGTGGAGTGCTTGTCTATCATGAAGCACTAGGCTCAGTCCCCAGCACAACCTAAAACAGACATGGTGACACACATCTGTGGCCTCAGCACTCAGAAGGAGGCAGGAAGACCAGGAGCTCAAGTCACCCTCAGCTTGGGGTACATGAGACCCCATCTCAAAAGCATGTATACACAGACAGACAGAAATATAGATGTTCTTGGGTGTGTACTACTTTATACACAGATTGGGGGAGGGGTTCTCAGAAGTACAGGAACAATGGCTCCCTAGTAGGAGTGAACATTTCTGTCATTAATCTTGGTTTCTAAACACTGTTCCCCAATAAGAAATGAAACTATAAGGTAAACGTGGAACTTACAGTACCAGGAAGTAAAGAGATATTTAGAAAAAGAAAATGGTGTTGAGGATGCAGCTATTTATTAAAATAATTTGAAAGCCAACTAAAGGAGCCCTCCTAATTGTTAAAACTGAAACATTCGAGCAGCAACAGAATTACTGTTATTGAGCTGAAGAGATGGCTTTGCAAGCAAGAGGACCTGAATTCTGATCTCCAGAACCCACATAAATGGGGGTGAGCATGGTGGCTCCCCTGCAATTCTAGCCTTGGAACTTGATAACTGTGTGTGGGTAAAGGTTTGAATGACACATCCTCCATGTCTTGTCCCTAATTTGTGCCTGTTTGGGGAGGATTAGGAAATGTGGCTTCACTGAAGAAAGTATGTCACCTGGGCTTTGAAGTTTCAAATGGCCATTTTGAGTTTGTTCTCGGGTTCCTGTTTTGTGGTTCCAATTATGAGGGGTTGGTAGCTTTTTCTGCTGCCAGTTTCCTTCTGGGAGGGACTCATCCCTCTGGAACCATGGACCCCATAAAACCCTTCTTTTGTTAAGTTCCCCTAGTCGTTGTGTTTTATAGCAATAGGAAAATCAGTAATACACAGGGGATTCCCAGAGTACCGTAGCAAAGGAGACAATGCTTATTTGTGAGCTCTGGGTTTGAAAGAGCCTGGCTTACAGAATAAGATGGGAGGAAGATTCAGATGTTAACCTTGGACTTCCACACGTATGCAGCCACACTTCTGTGAATATGCATGTATACATATGCATACAACATACAAATTATACATATGCATTGTATATATATGAAAAGAAAGGAAAGAATGAAAAAAAAAGAATGAAACAAAGCCCAGTAACTTCTAGAACTGGCTAGTGGTAACACTGGTGAGGTTTGAAAGTGGTCTTTAATTACTTAACACTATTATTAATTTTTCTGTGACAATATAAAATATTAACTTTGGGAAAGGGCATTTGGAACATGTGGGAACTGTACTGTCTTTTCAATTTTTTGAACAAATTTAAAGTTTTGGTTTTTTTTTTTTCTGGTTTATGGACCAGGCTGGCCTTGAACTCAGAAATCCACCTGCCTGCCTCTGACTCCCAAGCCCTGTGACTAGAAGCCTGCGCCACCACTGCCCTGCTTGAACAAATTTAAAAATAGCTCAAAGTAAATTTCTGCAGAGCAGCTTGACAAGGCGTGTTATGGCTAGATGTGGTATGACCTCCTTCCAGCATGTAATTTGCATCCATGTTGACTCCGTGGTCTCTCCTCTGCTTTGGACAGAGGTTTAGCAGTGACAGGTTTTCTCATGGTGATGATAGAAACCCAAGGGATAAAAGCCTGTTCCAAATGGCACATTTGTTAGTCTCTTGTTAGCCAAGCCATGTCCTAAGCCAAGTCCACTGGAAAGTACACTCTGCCCTGAGTTACTGAGTTAGGAAGAAGAGCAGGGTCACATAGTGTAGTAAAGGGCAGACACTGTTGAAGTGTTGCAGTCTGCCATAACTACCTGTCCTGTATTTGGGTCCTGGCCTGTGACAGCAAACAGAGATAGTCTTAGGGGAGGTAAAGCGTGCGGTAGCTGACTTTAGAAATGAAGTCTCTATAGACTGGGATCATAAGGTTTGGAATGTGGTTCCAGAGAGTCAGTGGTGGGTCAACAGCCCCTGGAGGATTTGAGGTTTACAGGTTTGGAATCCCAATCTTTTGCCCCTTGTCTCCGCTTCCATTCCAAGCCCTCCTTCTTCTCAGGTTGTCTTGTGAGTCTCTTTCCCAGTGCTTGGTTGATTTGTTTGCTATTTTTTTCTTCCTTTACATAAGCTAAGAGATGCAGGTCAGATACACTCCAACTTGGCATTTTTCCCAGCAGGGTGGAAACATTCGAAATGCTGTATTTTCTGTTGCCCCTGCAGCTGCTGCCACAACTGGTTTCATAGATTAAGTGAACTTAACCTGTATTTTGAGTCCGTGCTATTGTGCTTCCTCTTGCCCCCTGTGGTGGCTCATGTGAAAAGAGCAATTTTGGAATTTTCTCCAAATTAATAATGATTAACATAAGATTCTGTTTTCTCCAGGGCTATCTTAGCCCTGTCTAACTGCTGTGTCTGGAGCTTATATATTCATGTTCTTTTGTTTGCCATTTCTATCTGAGATCAAGATCAGAAAAATTTACGTTCACTATTACTATTATATGCATTAGTTCTTTACTACCAAGAATAACTCTTAACGTGACTAATTGTTGTGAATCTATTTGCTCTAGTAAAAATCTGTCAATCAACAAGGTTTTCCTTTCTGTATTAAAATTTTCACTCAACAAATAATCATTGAGCATTCACTGGATACTGAGCCATGAAGTGATCCCTAGGAAGGAAATGATGAACATATAACCAGATAAACTTTAAAAATGTATGAATATGTATTAGTACATGCTGTAAAAAATGATTGGTGGTGCTGTGAAACAATTTGGACAAACAGATCAGCTCTGAGGAATCAGCTGCCCAGAGCAGAGAGTGGCCCTTAGCTGGGCTGGGAGGGTGAGGTGGGCACCAGATGGAGCATCCAGGAAAGAGAACAGCTGGTGAAAGGGCCTCTAATGGAGGGATCATGTTCTCCACAGAGTGGGGGTGCAGGGAAAAGGGGGACAAGGCTGAAGAGGCTGTCACTGGAGGACCTCACACACGCACGTACGTGCGTCCCCAGATGAAAAAATGGTAATAATCTGGACAAAAGCAACTGTGGAAAGTTGGGGAAAAGAATTTGTTTTTGTTCTTGGGTTTTACATTTTCCTTTCCCTTTAAATAATTTTTATTAGCCAGGCAGTGGTGACTGACTCATGCCTTTAATCCCAGCATTTGGGAGGTGGCTCTCAAGCTCAAGGCCAGCCTGGTCTACAGAGTGAATTCCAGGACAGTTAAGGCTACACAGAGAAACTTGTCTTGAAAAACATAAATAAACACATAAACAAACATTATTATTAGACTTATCAGCCAGGCATGATGTTGCATGCCTTTAGCCCCCATACTCAAGAGGGAAGCAGGCAAATCTCTGTGAGTGTGAGGCCAGCCTGGTCTCCATAGTTCCAAATATCCAGAGCTGCATAGTGAGACCTGTCTCATAAAATGAGAGAGAGTGAGAGAGAGAGAGAGAAAGGGAGAGGGGGAGGGGGACAGGGAGAGGGAAGGGAACAGGGATGGGGATGGAGACTGAAACGGAGAGGGAGAGAGTAAAGAGAAGGTTTTGGATATGGCAAAGCAGGAATACAAATTCAGGGTGGTCTGGGTTGTGTACAGCTGAGAATAAACTGTACCATTTTGTGAGTTTCAAATCTCTGTAGTGTACATCTAGAAGGGGTTGTGCTGTTTGTTTTGTTAGTCTGAGATCTCTTTGGGTAAAGTAGCCTCTCCCATCTATGTCCAGAGGGGATACTAACGAATTACCTCCTTCTCTATTTTTGCCAGAATTTAGCCTCCCCCCTCTTTGGAACTATCTTAGGTCATTAGGAGTTTTTGTTTGTTTTTATTTTTATTGTGACAGTCTTACTTGGCAACCTATACTGGCCTGGAACTCACCATGAAGCCTGGGCTAGCCTGGAACTTGTGGCAGTTTTCCCGCCCCCACCTCACAAGTGCTGGGGTTACAGGTCTGTGCCATCACAGTTAACTCAGTTTTCATTCTTTGTCCCAGGAAAAGAAACCAGGCTTCATGACAGAGCAGCAGCACAGGAGCCCCACAGCCTTACCAGTCCTATGGGTCCAGCGTTTCTCTTGACCACGGCACTGTCTCTGTGACAAAGCCTTTGCACATGGGGTTCCTTCATTTAGGATTCCCTTTCCCCAGTGTGGATCCTAGCCAAAGTTTACTCAAAAGCTCCTCTGGGGAAGGGTTTCCCTGCTCTGACTTGAGCATACTTTTGTCAGGGAATCATTAGACCTACTGTAGGATCTGTGTGTTTCAGCCAAAGCCGCAGCCGCTCCTTGCTGCAGTGGAGTGGCAGGCAGGAGATGGCAAATCCCAGGGTGCTGTTTCCCTAGTGCCTTGGCTGGAGGCAGAGTGGCTAGGCTCTACCATAGTCGCGCTAGTGCTGAGGAAGCTTCAGCTCTTGCTGGGACAGTACTGTTTTAGACTCTGGGTGCTTGTGCTCATCCTGAGAGAGCTTGTACTATGCTTTTTTCTTATAAGGGATTTCTTTTTCAGATTGTCATTTCTTATTTAAAGGTCTCACTGTGTAACTCCGGGTGTCCTCATACTCACTGCATAGCCAGGCTATCCTCAAACTCCAGATCTTCCTGCCTCAGGCTCTGCGTGTTGGTGTTACTGGCATTACTGCCATGCCTGTTTTCCATTTTATGTTCTTGAATCAAACTTAGTACCAACATGCAGGCTATCTTCTGGCAGAGAAAGCAGAGGCAAAGTCCAAGTATGGGGACTGTCTGCTCTCTCTCTCTCTCTCTCTCATTCTCTCTTTCTCTCTTTCTCTCTTTCTCTCTCTCTCTTCTCTCTCTTTCTTCTTTCTTTCTTCTTCTTTCTTTCTTTCTTCTTTCTTTCTTCTTTCTTTCTTTCTTTCTTCTTTCTTCTTCTTTCTTTCTTCTTTCTTTCTTTCAGAAAATTTCTCATTCATCTTGTGCTTCTACCTCCTGAATGCCAGGATTAGAGATTTGTGCCCACCACTCCCAGTTTTATAAGCATCATTTTTGCTTCAAAAATTTCCAGTTTCTAAAAAGCTCCTTCTATGAAATGTTCAATTCTGCAGCCATTGATATTCATCTTTGTGTGGGATGTTATTGTATGTATTGTATGTATGTAATTTTATATGTATTGAATGTATTTTGTATGTATTGTATGTATTGTAATCCTAGCACTTAGGAGGCCCAGGCAAAATCAAGAGTTCACAGCCAGCCTGGGTTACATAGTAAGTTCTAGGCTAGCTGGCTTACATGGTGAGAACCTATATATATAGTTTTAAAAAATCATTTTCTTATGCCTCAAAAATATTGTTTTTGTATTCCTAGAAGCTGCCATGTAGGTCTGTTGTGTAGTAGTTGCCTGGTAAATGCATTTTCTGTGAATGATTGAATGAGTGAATATAACATTCCATTTGTACTATGTGTTGGTTGTAAACTATCTCTGAGTACTTTTGAGCATTCATACACATAGCCCATCTATTCACAACACTTGTTTCTCTAGCTAATGGATCTGTTCCTCTGAGATAAGTGGATGTCATTTTTCAGTTTCTCTTAGCTCGACTTCCTACTTCCTTGGCTTTCTGTGTCTTACTGCCTTCCAGTAGCTACCTATTTATTTATTTATTTATTTATTATTTTCATTTACCTTTTTTTTTGGAGACAGGGCTTCTCTGTGTAGCCCTGGACCTGACCAAGCTGGTCTTGAACTCAGAGATCTCCCTTCATCTGCCTCCCAAGTTCTGGGACTAAACACATGCACCACCATGCACCTTGGCTTCCTTTTTCTTACTCATAATTGTTCTTGGCTACATATAGTATGTACCAAGCTCTACCTTACAGGCTGCGGAAATCCAAAATGAAGACATACAGTTCATGTGATCAGGGAAAAGAGATGAAAAAAGAGCCTGGTTTTAAAAATGAGAGTGATGAGCTACAAAGCTCTCTAGCATTCTGGAATATTTTGGATGCTGTGGGACTGTCTAGGGAGGGGCAAGAAGGGTGTTACAGAAAAAGACAGTAATGTCTCAATGTCTTGATGGTTAGCTGAGGGGTTACACACCAATTACTCAGTGCATATAACAACATAGCTTATTAGCTAAATTCACAGAAGATACAAAGTAGACATGATCACATTCTAAGAAGTAGATGTTGATCTAGAGATTGTGGGTCCTTTGATGACCGCGCCTTGGGTCTCGGATTCTGATATAACAGTAAACGAAATCAGTGCGAATAGAGTGTGGGAGGGAGGGAGAGAGAGGGAGGAAGGGAGAGGGAGGGGGAGGGAGGGAGGGGAGAGAAAGGGAAGGAGGGAGGGAGGGAGGGGAGAAAGAGGGAGGAGAGAGGGAGAGAGGGGGAGGGAGGGAGGGAGAGAGAGAGAGAGAGAGGAGAGAGGTCAAAAGGTAAACTGGACATGGTACTCTGATCTTCAGGAAGTGCCCAGTCCTGCTGGTGTGCTAACCAGGTATTCCACCCCTGTGTCCCACCGGGGCTCCTGTACCCCATGCAACGTTTCTCTTCTTGCCTTTCAGGTCAGGCTGTTCCTGCAGGATCCCATGTGCGAATGAACCTACAGACTGGAGTAAACGAGGTGAAACTCCAACAGGAAGACAAATCCCAAAATAATTTGAAAGGATTTAAAAGAGGCAGAAGGTAGTGTATTGCTCTTAGGACTGGGAGGCTGAGTGACCACACTGATTTGGAAATACTAGCAATGCTACCTGAATTCATGAGTGGCGAGTTTTTGTTTGCTTGTTTTTTGGGGGACAGGGTTTTTCTATGTAGCCCTGGCTGTCCTGGGACTCACTCTATAGACCAGGTTGGTCTCAATCTCAAAGATATGCCTACCAAGTGCTAAGAATAAAGGCATGTGTTCCCATGACCAGCTATGTGCATTATAATTTTTATTTGAGATTTAACAGTGTAGAATTTGTGATAAAATTGTCGGAGTTTTATGGAAGTTTACCTCCACAATCTTTGGAAAGAAATATCTTGCAAAGAAAATAGATCCTTTTAAAAATGCTATAGGGGGAATGCTTAACCTTCTTTGAAAGAGAAGCTGTTTCCCCAGTACTTTAAGAGCACCCATTTGAATCCCAACAATTAATGTGCTGATTACAGATGAGTCATCTATTCATTAAAACAACCCTGTTAGGCCTTCTGCTTTGCAGTGATACTTCCTTGGTGAACAATAAAATTGCCTTTAAAAGTCTTTAATTCAGACTAACTTTTCCTCTTGTTAGTCAGTGTTAAAATAGGCTCTTTCATGGTGTGTGAGTAGACGCTACCACAATCCCCGTGGTTATAGGTTTCCTAACTTTTTAATAACCAGTTTGAGGGATTTGATTTTAGAGAATTAACAGTTTCTGTTTTTCCTCTTAATTGCCTTGAATTAACAAGTTTTTCTTGCTTGGTGTCTCCTGAATGAGAGGAAAGAAACCTTGACGTGGTTGGCAAGGATTTCTAGACCCATTTTCTTGATGCACCTTACCAAAAGTCATGTGCCATTTAGTCAAGTGGCATTTACCCCACAAAGCATCATGGCAGATTTGGGCAGTTTTTACAGTTAGAAAATTCTAATTTATGTTATGATGGAGACATTTGTTGTCATCCCAAACTGAGCAAGTTCTTTCCTCCTTCCCATCTCTGTATTAGGCTTGTACTTGCAGTGGCCCAAGTCATACAATTGTTCCTGTCTCACAGTCACATAAGAATAATCAGATGTAATTCTTCAACCATGCTAACCTTTTCCCACCTCCAGAAGGCATCATGCACATATATGTCAGCAAGTCAGGGTACTTTGAACTCTTCTCTCACATGCAGTTCAATTCTTATTTTTTAATGAAAAAGCCAACTTCCAATGTCTTAAGAATATTGACCTAGGAACTTGAAGAATTTAGAGGTGTTGGTTTGTTGTTTTATACGCCATCTCTACCCTTCTGACTACAGGTCTCTAGTGGGAGCACTAACTGGGTTGTCCTTGCTCCTTTGAGAGCAAAAGTCTTCCTTGTGGAATGTAGAGACATACTTGTTCCCACTTTTCCTCTTTTCTTTTCTCCTTTGGACTGTCTCTGAGCACTTTGCCCTAGAATGGCCTCTAGGATATGCAGGACATTTCCTCTTCTCTCAGCTGTTTTCTGTCAGAGCCTCCTCCTACCCTCCTCCAATTCTACTTCACAATATCTTCCTAGCTCTTCCTCAGTGGCATGGAGCAGAGTCTTAAGAGCCAGGATCTAGAGAGCATCACAGTTGTTTTGGTTATCTGATGGTGTGCTTTGGAAGACAAGGCTTGCAGCTTTCAATCAGATTTCAGGTGAGTCAGTAAACCACTGTGCTAGAGAGAGATGGGGGAGCCAAGGCTTTCCACTAGTCCTGCTGGCTAGATTGCTACTTAGATCTGCGATGCTGTGGGCTCTAGGATTGTGCAGAGACCCTGCCTTAGGGTTGTCTCAGAGAGTGCTCTTGGCACTGCCTGGCTTCAAGCAATATTTTTAGGCATAAAAATCATAAAAGTTTTATTTTACATCCTGTCAGAGTCTTCATAGAACAAACGTCTCTTTGCTTTGGAATCTTCTTTGAAACTTCCTTCTATGTTAGAGGAAGGAAGACAACCTTTACTGAATCTGAATTGTACCATCTTGGGTTGGGCATTTGCCATGCTGTGTATGGTGCAGTGGTGAAGAGTGGTGCCCTGACAACCTGTTTCCTGCTGTACTATTCACTTCACAAGACCTATTGAGTGCCTGTGTGGCAGGCACGGGGGAAACAGTAAGAAGCAGATGGAGTGTCACTTCCATAAGGTGAGTAGAGGCCTTGTGCAGGTCGGCAGGCAGACAACCAAGAAATACACATATGAGTAAGATCATTACAAATTATAAGTTCTAGGGAAGAAATGAGCCAAGGTAATGAGTCTCTGCAGGAGACCATGTTAGGGTGATTTGGGAAGAAAGGCCTCATCAACATATTTGAACTGACAGCTAAAGAAAGAGAGTTTAAATCTTACAAAGAATTAGGCTTGTACGTCTAGGAATTATATAGTATTTCAGGCAGGTGGCACAAAATGAACCCCAGATCTGCCTGTCAGATCTGGAAACCCAGAGGGCAGTGAAAACCAGAGAAAGAAACCACACCCAACTGGCCATGTGCCATTTCTATTGGGGATCCCTGCTCCGTTCCTGAACAATCCAGAGGGTGTTTCTCAACTATGTTGTAAATGAAAGGGTTTTTAGCAGCTCTGGAGACATTTTTAAAAGGTAGGGGAAACCCCACCTCATCCATTTTCTAACAGGTTAAATCATTTGCTGGTTGATGACGATGATGATGACAATGTAGACGATGGTACAACCCGGATGTCTTGGGGAGGTCACCATAACATTCCATACAGGGGGAGAGTGTCATATCCTACAATACAAAGAATACTAAACATCAATTTGGAGTCTTAATCATGCATTTGTGTCTGGAATATTTTAAGATTTATTTATGGTCTTGTGTTTCTAGTAGAACCATTTACTAAAAATCACTCCTTCCTTGCTCCTTGCCATCTCAGAACTGTAATGTCTCTGGTCCAAAAATGGGAGTCCATTTTTGTAACATTTTTGTGCTATGTTCTGTGAATGATGGAAAATTTGAATATACTGTATGTGCCATGAAATTGTGAGTCTGTGGAACTGAGGATTATGAGTGTTAGGTTGTTATGTGAGGTCTTAGGGAAAACTTACCAAGTTTGTGGCTGGAACATTACTGGACTAAGTTAAAAGAGAAACAGCACATGGCTCTGCAGAGTTTAGGCACATGTGTTAAGAACTGGAGTGCCAGCAGGTATGGTGGTGAATACCTTTAATACCAGCACTTGGGAGGTAGAGGCAGAGGCAGGAGAGTTTCTATGAGTTCAAGGCCAGCCTGATCTTCAAAGTGAGTGAAGGACAGCCAGGGCTGGTTATACTGAGAAACTCTGTCTCAGCGGGGAGGGGCATTGGAATTGGAATGCCTGTGCACTCTGCCTCTCAACCAATACAGTCTCAGTTGTGAATGAAAAGAAAAATAGTCCTGCTCTGTGTGTAACTTAACCTGAGCTGCAGTCAGCTGTGTCGGTGCTCTCATTTGTCTGCCCAGCTCATGCTTTTGCCTCTGTCACTGGAATGAACTGAGACTTCACCCTCTCTCCACCAAAGAGGCTCTCTATCCGGTTAAGATGCTGGCTGAACCTGATCAGCTCCAGGAAGGGTGGGAGGAGACCTTTCCAGTCGAGGCGGGTTCTTGAGATGACCTCCGCATTGGTTCCTTTACTTCATCCTCTTGGAAGATGACTGGAGAAGGCGGTGGTTGGTTCTACTCCTAGATCTCTCAAATCTGTTCACTGTTAGATTGGCATACACCTCTGTGCTCTAACATTGGCTTCCACTCATTTCATTTATCTAAGACAAGCTGGTTTGTCAAATCAAGTCTGGAACATTTTGGAAGTCTCAGGTCCCCGTTGCTCTGCTTCCGTGAAGATTATAGATGTGGGTGCCTCTTACTCCTGTGTCTGAATTCTTTGCTTCTTGGGGGCTCTGCTAGGACATGTGCTTCTGTCCACAGCAGGCCAGAAGTCTTTCCAGAGTCAGCCTTTGTTTGCCCTGTGCCTTTCCCCTGTCTTATGGGGTGGGGGGGGCGGGGGGGGGCGGGAACACCTATTTGGTTTCAATTACAGTTAACCCGTCGGATCCTGGCTGTCCTAAGGCAGAGAGAGGTTCGACAGTGCTCTGAGAGTTAGAACTGGCCTGGCCAGGCTTTCTCTGGGTGCCAGTCACCCATAAGTACGGTCTTTCTTAGAGAAGTACACCCCTTCTGATTCTCAGCTTCTCTGTGGACAGGCTGGACATCAACACCAACACATACACATCTCAGGACCTCAAGAGTGCACTGGCCAAATTCAAGGAGGGGGCAGAGATGGAGAATTCAAAGGATGAACTGGTATGTAATGGTCTTCCTAGTTAGTTTTTTGCCAGGTTGTACCTGGAAACTTTTATAGTAGCCATAGAATAGTAATATTGTAAAATAATTTAAGAAGCTATTTATGACAAATTAAAACCCTTTATATGCTATCTTTAAAAACCTCACAGAGCATTTCTGGTTTTGTTTTTTGGATGTTTGTTTTAGGTTAGGATCCAGTTTTCTGCTTGCTTGGAGGAACTGTGGAACAGAGGAGATTATTTCCCAGAGCCCACTTAACAATGAGATACAATACAAATTTTTAAATAGGGCTCAGTGGAGAGATGGCTCAGTGGTTAAAAGTACTGTCTGCTCTTGCAGATGACCTGGGTTCAGTTTTCAACACCCACATGACAGCTAACAACTATTTTTAACTTCAGTTCTGGGAGGTCTGATACCACCTTCTAGCCTCTGCAGGCAGGGCACACATGTGATACACAGACATGCTTGCAGATAAAACACTCATCACATAAATAAAAACAAACCTTAATTATTTTCAAATAAGGCAGACAAGAGAGAAAGAAGCCTGAATCTTTTTGTTTTGTTTTGTTTTTTTAATGTAGCAAATGTATTCTTTTGTGGGCCTCTGGTTTTTTAAGCATAGAATCTGGGTGGGTCAAGAGGATGACTGCAGTTTCCCTAGCCCAAAATCTCTAAGCAGAAGAATTTGTGCCCTAACTTCTGGGAGGGTTCACTGATAACAGCTCATATGAGGATGAAATACTACTCTGAGGTGGACCATGAGTTCACAGGATACCCAGGGAATGTCACAAAGCACTTCTGTGTATTCCCACTTGAGTCCTGGTGGTCCTGAAAGAATCTTGACAGCTGCTTGGTAATCCAGGTTCTCCTTCCCTCTTGTCTTCTCCCAGTCCCTCTTCCCAGGTCTGCCTCTTTGCTCTTTTCCCTTGAACACTGGGAGAATCTTAAAAGGGCAGCATTAGGTTCTTGGCAGTTTATATGTTAGTTCAAAATGGTCCTTCAGATTTAAATGTGTTTTAAACTACATTTATATATTTATGTTGTAGAGTTATGTGTGGTGCATGCTACAGTGAACAGACAGAGAATATCTTATGAGGACTATTTTCTCTTTCTACCATGTGGGTCCTAGGAATCATTTAGATTCTTTAGAAGAGTTTCTGAGACTAATGAACCTTTCGAGTGGAGCTTGTGTTGACCTTTTTAAGACATATTAAAGACAGATGTAATGACATACACCTGTAATCTCAATACTCAGGGGCTGAGCAAAAGATTATGACACTGAAATTTTTATATGTGTTACCTAATAATATTTATCCTCAGAACTCAATGAGGCTGCCAGCTGTTACCCTTTTAATACCATCTAACAAAACTGATCATAAACTCAGAATGTCCATCTTCTCAGATGTCAAAAAGTCAATATATTGATCAGTAGAACTTGACTTAGAAGTCAGCAAGGACCTCTTGTATCTGAAAACACTTCTGGATTCTTAGGACCAACAGCAGTGAAGACAGAGATATTTATAAGTGAAATATGAGGTACCAAGCAAGCTGACTACAGGAGTAATCCCACTGCTATAATCTCAGCAATCTAGAGGCTAAAGTGGGAAGATTTGAGCCTTAGGCTCTCCTGGACTACATAATAAATTTCCAGGCCTGCTTGGGCTGTATAGAGACTGTGGCAAATAACTAAGCCACACCAATACAAACCCCCAGAGCCTTCATGTCTTTAGTTATCTTACCACTGTCATGTGTCCATCATAGAGAGAATGCATGTTAGAAGGGAGGATGGGGTTGGAGAGTTGGCTCCGTGGTGAAGAGTGCTGGCCACTCTTGTAGACGACCCTGGTGTGATCCCTAGCACCCACATAGTTGCTCACAGCCTTTTGTAATTGCAGTCCCAAGGGGTTCAGTGCCCTCTTCTGACCTCTGTGGGCACCAGGCACACACATGGCGCACATGCACATGAGGAGAGACACTCATATACGTGAAACAATAAGATGTATAAGTCTAAAGATAAAGAAGGAAGGGGCAGGATGATAGCTGCAGCTCACGAAAGGTCATGATGCGTGGAAGTCTGCCTTACAGATGCACAGGGAAGCTAAAGACTAGGAGGAAAAGCAATTGTGCCACCCAGCAGAGGGAAGACCAGGAGGAAAAGCAATTGTGCCACCCAGCAGAGGGGAGACCAGGAGGAAAAGCAATTGTGCCACCCAACAGAGGGGAGACCAGGAGAAGGCTTGCATCTGGGAGCCTAGGTTCAAGATCAGCACCTGTGGCCAGGGATTTAGACCTTTCCCACCATCACCTTGGATCTGGGCATCCATGTGGGTCTGTAGGAACTTAGAAATTGTTCCAGGTTCCATATCTTCTGTAGATGAAAACCCACTTAATCTTACTTCTCTCTGTTTTCTTAGGGAAGTACAATTAAATTTTCCTTCTCAGACAATGACATTTCTTTCGTAATTTAGCATAAAAAAAAAGCATGAATAATTTTTAAAAGATTTGAAAAATGGAAAGGCAAAGATTATAAGTTTTCCATTGCTGTTTTAAAAATTCTGTTTCCCTCTGCAAAGGGATCCACAGAATGCACAAAAGCAAGCCCTTAGTACCTGCTGGAGTGAGCCACCTGCCTACCTCTTTCCTTGCTGTTTGCAATCTCAGCACGAAGGATTCTGGAATCAGAGTCAAGTCATTAGCTTTGCCCTGGGACCCAGAGCTTCTGCCTTCACTTGGAACTGATCTAGACAGACTCAGCTCACTGTCAGCAGTGGCTCAGAGACAAGCACATTAACTTAAGATAGGTTTGTGACTTTTTGTTTGTTTTTTTAAGCATGTCTCCCATTCCTGGCTACAGATCCTTACATACTTTTAACTAATTAATTTTTAAGTCCATCTTATGTAATGCCTTGTAAATACACAATGAGGCTTTTGCTCTGAGCACACACACACACACACACACACCACACACACACACACACAAAACCAACCAACCAAGCAAACAAAAAAAACAAAAAAAAAACCCAATCCTGTCAGATACTGACCATATCTCTGTGTTTCTCAGATTTGACATGAAATTTGCTGGAGACAGGTTATCAATTCTCTTGAATTGATAGTTTAATTAATTTAGATAAAGTTTCTTGCTTTTCAAAAAAGTTGTCTCGGGGCTGGCTAGATGCCTCACTCGGTGTAGAAAGTTGCTTGCCATTAAGCCTGATTACCTGAGTTCAGTCCTGCAAGTTTGTCTTCTGATCTACATACATGTATGCGGTCTTAGTCAGGGTTTCTATTCCTGCACAAAACGTCATGACCAAGAAGCAAATTAGGGAGAAAAAGGGTTTATTCAGCTTACACTTCCACACTGCTGTTCATCACCAAAGGAAGTCAGGACAGGAACTCACACAGGGCAGGAACCTGGAGGCAGGAGCTGATGCAGAAGCCATGGAGGAATGCTGCTGACTGGGTTGCTTCCCTGGCTTGTTCAGCTTGCTTGCTTATAGAACCCAGGACTATCATCCCAGGGATGGCACCACCCACAATGGGCCCTCCCACCTTGATCACTAATTGAGAAAATGTCTTACAGCTGGATCTCATGGAGGCATTTCCTCAAGGGAGACTCCTTTCTCTGTGATAACTCCAGCTTGTGTCACAAAAAACCAGCCCTTACACACACACACACACACACACATATGCCATGAGATGCATGTATGTACACATACATATATATACACACACATTTATTTGAAAAAAAATTATGAATAAAAAATGTCATGACTTTTTTGAACTTTTGATTCTGTGACAACCCCATGTTTCCTATTGTTCCTACTAAAGATAACTAAAACCCAGATATAATATAGCTGCAATATGGAAATTTCTAAAAGGTAGTAAAGCAGTTGCAGATTGGACAGGGATTTGGGGGCTTTAGGAATGACATGCCAGTGTCTTTCTTGGATCTTCTTTTAGCTTTATATATTCTAGCCTGGACACTGGAGAATCTCATGTGCTGAAATGTCGGCAGGGTCTCTCTCAGTACATGGCTGGCTAGACTCAAACATGTGGCTCCCCTGCTTCAGTGTGCCAAGTACTGGCATGTGCTGCCAAGCCTGGCTTAAGTATCAGATTCTAAAACACTAAAAGAAGCTTTTTCTTTCTAACTAGAGAAAGAGTAGTCTACAGAGATAAAGCACCTGTCCTAGTTCTGCCAAAGCCCATGGGACTCTGACCACCACCCCATACTACATGCTCATTTCCAGTAGAAGATGAGTAAGGGAGTCTAGACTTCTATCTCCCTCTTGGTGGTAGCAGCAACTCTTTATTCTGATTTCCTGATCCAGGGTCAGCAGAAATTAACTGGGGAGTCTGAACTTGCACCCAATCACAGTGGCAGTTATGAGTCGGGATTCTGCTTCATCTGAATGGAGCCAGTGAGAGCAAGGCCCTGCACCTCCCCCTGGGCATAAAGACTGGCTGTGGTGCTGGGGTGATGTGGGCAGAAACCCATGGGGAGGTTGTAATACCTCTTCCTGGTACCTCAGATGGCTTTTCACTTCTCTCTGATGAGGGTAGTATCAGTGGGGCTGCATAGGGAATCTGTCCTTCAGTTCCCACCCAGTGGGGTAAGTAAGCAAACACAGGAACTATTAATTTTCAAAAATGAGCATATCAATTGCCCTACAAGTGTGGTGTAAGTAAAGGCCAATAGAGGAGCTGTTCTTCCATTCGAAAGATCCTGCATCCAGTGATAACAGCCAATGCTCCTTACCCTCCCAGCCTACGGTGAAGGGCAGGCATTCATTTGGACAGAATAGATCTGAAAAAGTTAAAATCTGCATATAAGTCCTAGACATAATCATTTATCGCCAGAAAAAACTGACCAGCAGCCACGCTGTTATGAAATTGAATGTGGTGGCAGGCAGGAATGTGGTACCTGGTATCCCCCTGAGAGATAATGCCATGTGACAGATCTGGTATAGTGGAGGTTATTTGGGGGAAGGGATGGGAGTAAGGACCTGGAAGTAGGGTAGAGGCAGACAGACAGGAGCAGAGCCACAAGGGCGAGGGCAGAGAAGTGGGGGACAGAGAGGGTAGCAAGCAATCAGTCCTCTTATACACTGCCAGGCCACCTGGATCTGGTGATGACATAATCTACTGCTAGGTCCCTGGGAGGAGTCTAGCCAAATTGTCTGTAAGCCTACACACATACATACACACAGCAAAAGGTTGAGAATTAAACTACCGTGTGGAAGATTGTACAGGAAGGAGATAAGCCAGACCAGCACTGAAAATGGACCTGTCAGTCATAGCTCACAAAGTTGGCTAGAACCAGCACAAACACACACTAGCAGGCAACTGACTACCTACTAAAAAAGAAGATTTAATAGAATGCTTCTTAGGTTAATACCTCAGATATCCAGGATGTTCTTAAAAATCACCCATCTAATCAAGAATCTGGAAAAATCACAACTTGAATTAGGTGAGACAGTTAGCTAATGGTGTTATTAGTTGAATGTTTATGTTCTCCCCAAAAGGGTAAGTTTAAGTTCTAATCCGCAGTATGACCTTGTTTGGAAGTCCAAGCTTAGGCGGTAACTAAGCTTAGGCTGTGCGTGTGGGTGGAGGAAAGGAGGCCAGTGCTCTTTCTATTGTGTCTTTTGCTCCCTTGGAAGGTCCTTCAACTAGAAACTGAATTGACCAACAACAAGCTTCTATTTCTCAGTCTCTAGAACCATGAGGAATAAAAGTTTATTGTTTAAGTTACTCAATCCAAGGTATTTTATTAGAATAGCCTGAGAAGACTAAGGTAAGCACTAATACCAAAATGACTCAAAAGTTGGAAATCTAATAACAATTTTTAAAGCAACTATCATAAAATTGCCTCATGAGTAATTATTAACACTCTTGAAATAAATCAAAGTAGCAGCATCAAAGAGGTGAAACACACAGACACATACACATACATACATACATACATATATACACACACAGAATGAGAGAGTCTCGGTGTTCTAGTGCTGTGAACAGACACCATGACCAAGGCAACTCTTATAAAGAAGAAGATTTAATTGGGACTGGATTACAGTTTCAGAGGTTCAGTCCATTATCAAGGCAGGAAGTATGGCAGCACACAGCCAGACATGGACTGGGGGAGCTGAGAGCTCTACATCCTGATTTTCAAAAAGCAGGAAGGAGCAAGAGAGCCACTGGGCCTGGCTTGGGCTTCTGGAATCCCAAAACCTACCCCTAGTGGCACACCTCCTCCAACAAGGCCACACCTCCTAATCCTTTCAAATAGTGCCCCTTGCTCTGAGCCTGTGGGGGCCATTTTCATTCACACACCACACAGACCACATAGAGTTACAGTAGTTCACCTCTTACCAAGGAGTGTATGTTCTAAGACTATTTGTGGAGGATGTTGAACTGTATATGCTATGTTTTTCCTGAAATAAAAGTTGTTATAGATTAGGTAAGAGAGTAAAGACAGCAGTAGTAAAACAGAACAGTTCCTATATACTGTAATAAAACTTTCCTGATGTGCAGGTGGAATGTGTAGCATTGATTAGACAAAGGATGTTCATGTCTACAGCAAATAATAGCAAGATGGCATCAGAGTTTGCCATTCAAAACAATGTGCAAATAAAACCCTGAGGAGGTTCTGTTTGTTTGTTTGTTTGTTTGTTTGTTTTGATGAGAGGACTGGAAAGAAGGGTAAGAGGATAAGAAAAAGGCCTGCTTTTGCAGAGGAACTCAAGTTTGGTTCCCAGCACCCATATTAGGCAGCTCACCTAATAACTCTAGCACTAGAGGGATCTGATACCTCTACTGTCCACAGGCACCTGCATTTGTGTGTATGTGTGTGTGTGTATATATATGCTCCACTAGACATATAATTAAAATATTGATATTTTTAAATAAAGAATTGTTTTGAATTTCCTATTTAATTTGTTTATGCCATTGTTACTATGAATAACCAAAGCAATAGAAAGTTAGATAAGTGCTGACTAGAATTGAAAAATACAATAAATAAAATTTTAAAATTCACTGGATTAGATCAGTAACAAATAATAGTCATCAGGGAAAAGAAATAGTGAGTAGAAAGAGATAATAAAATTATAAAGTTTGAGTAGATTTAAGATAGATTGAGGGAAGTGAAAAGAGTGTTCAGGACCTAAGGGACAACAACAAAAGATTTTACACTTATGTCATTGGAATTCTAAATAGAGGAAAAAGACTGTGGAGCTGAGAGACAAGCTAAAGAAACAATGAGAACAGATTCTGACTAAGAAATCACCATATTTGATATGAGACATGAAACCCCAGATCTGTGGTGATAAAATGGATTCCTTGTGATAAACTAAGGAACCTGGGATCTAGATATAGCCCAGTAAAACTAATGAAAACTAAAAAGAGAAATAAAATCTCAAGGCAACTAGAGAGACACATGAGGGACCTGTGACTGAGGAATGACGACTTTTCATCTGAAGCCATAGGGGCTGTAACCAAGTATGTGATCCTTTTCCCAGGGGTGCAAAGACACAGAACCATTCTTTGAAATTCTGTAGCTCATACTATATCCTTCAGGAATGAGAGAAAACTCATCATATTCTCAAACAAAGGAAAATTAAGGAATTTATTGCTAGTGTATGTACCCTGAAAGAATCACTGAAAATGTTCTATAGGCAGGAAGGAAGCACAGAAAGAAACTTCAGACATCAGGAAGGGAGAGAGAACAATGAATATAAACAAGAAAAATAGATTATTATTCTTTTTGAACATTAAGATGTTTTATTATAAAAGCAAGCATTTATTGACATCCATTTCCTGATGTCCACTGAGAATATCTTAAGACAATTATGAAAGGAGGTGACATAATTGGAGCAAAGCTTCTATAGTTCACTCGGAGTTTAAGATCTGCATGCCAGTAGCTTATTAGTTACTTAGGTATATTGTAGTATTTAGAAAATCAGTATTAAAATAAAACTAAAAACAGATACACTCAAAAACACTATAGATAAACCAAATGGAGTTCTATTTTTAAAATGTTGCCATAGGAAGACAAAGAGTAAACAAAAATCAAAGAACAAAGACAGAAACTGGGGAGGGTAGACACTGGAAGTCAGCCTGGACTACAGGCTGCCAGCCCTGACTACCAAAACCCAAACAACCACCACCACCACCAAAACACACCCACAGAATGAATAGAAATGGCAGAATGGAGGTCTAATATTTCAATAATTATGTTAAATGTGAATAGTCTATACCAATTAAAACATTATACTAAGTAAATTATTTTTGTGTGTTTCTTATTCCTTTTGTTGTTTGTTTGCCAAATGGATTTTTAACAACCCAAATCTATGGGTCCTACAAGAAACCCACTCAAATATAATAATAGAAGAGGTAGATTGAATGAAAAAAAAAAATAGAATGTATATTGCATAAATATTACTTTTTAAAAGGCAAGGAATGGCCAGTGATAAAGAAGAATTAAAAAGTAAAATGTTACATCACTAAAACACATGGTAATCTTAATGTTTTTATCTTCGCATCAAAAATACTTGAGGCAGGTTGGGGGTAGTCATGGCTCACACCTTTTATCCCAGGAGGCAGAGGCAGGCAGATCTCTCATCAAGGCCAGTCTGGTCTACAGAGTGAGTTTCAGGACAGCCAGGGCTACACAAAGAAACTGTGTCTTAGGAAAAACAACAACAACAACAGCAAATACTTGAGACAAAACCTGACAGAATTAAAAGGAAGAAACAAACCTTATTTACAGACTTCAACATTTCTTTCTCAGAATTTCTAAAAAAAAAAAAGCAAATGAAAAAGAACATGAGAGGGACTGCAAAGATGGCTCAGAGGTTAAGAGCACTGACTGCTCTTCCAGAGCTCCTGAGTTCAATTCCCAGCAACCACATGGTGGTTCACAACCATCTGTAGTATGATCTGATGCCTTCTTCTGGTGTGTCTGAAGCAACAGTGTACTCACATACATAAAATAATAAATAAAATCTTTTTTAAAAAACTTTAAAAAAATGAGAAAGCTGAGTACCAGAAACATTTGTCAAGTTAGAGTGTACCTGGAGTTAACAACACATCTCAACCAAATTAAAGAAATTGAGCCGGGCAGTGGTGGCACATGCCTTTAATCCCAGCACTTGGGAGGCAGAGGCAGGCATATTTCTGAGTTCGAGGCCAGCCTGGTCTACAGAGTGAGTTCTAGGACAGCCAGGGCTATACAGAGAAACTGTGTCTCCAAAAACCAAAAAACGAAAAAAGAAAGAAAGAAATTGAATTTATGGAGTATTTTCTTTGTTCATAAAGGGATCAGAGCAGAATACCTTATAAACATCTGCATTACAGAGAAGGTCTCCAGGGAAGTAGAGAAGCACATTGACCTGAACACAGGTAGGAACACACAGGTGGTTAGGCTGCTGCTAACCTTGCAACCCCAGCATTTGAGAGGCAGAGGCAGGAGAGCACATGTGCAGGACCAGCCTTGAGCCACAGAGAGACCTGCATGTCAGAAATGAATATGGAGCTTGGCAGTAGAACAGTGGATTAGCCTCTCACTGCTCTCAGTCCAGTCGCCAGCTCTGCAAGGTATCAGATGTGTGCTCTCTACATAGAGACACTGGGAAGAGGGAGGCCTGTAGCCAGCAAGGACATTTGATTTGTAGTGAGAATGATTTAAAAAAGAATTCCTTAGGTTTAAATAGTTTTACTGGCAATATCTATCAAACATTGAAAAGTAGTTACCATCAGCTAGCTCTACACAGTCTCTTCAAGAAAATAGAAGCAGAAGTGATATTTCCTCACCTATTTTATGAGGCTGGTATTATACTTCTACCTAAACCAGATAAATATTAAAAAAACAAAAACAAAAACAAAACTTCAGAATAACATTCCTCATGAATATAAATGCAAAAATCTCCAATAGGATAGAGACAAATCAAGCTCAGCGATTTAGAAAAGGAATAAAACACTACAAGTGAATGGGGTTTATTCTAAAAAGGGAAAGTTGATTCTAGCCGGGAGTGGTGGGTGGTTCACAGCACTATCCCCAGCACTCAGGAGGCAGAAGCATTGGGCCAACTTGATCTGCATAGAGTTCCAGCAAGGGCTGCATAGAGAGACACTACCTCAAAAATAATTTTTTTCTATGTAACAAAGACTAGTCGGACTAGGTATGATAGTGCATACCTGTAGTCCAGCACAGAGGGCTGTGAACCTGAAGCCAGCTGGGCTATGTAACAAGATTCTGTCCCCCCAAAAAATCAGAAACAAGCAAACAAAAACATAAAACCCAATAGGTATAACCACCAGCCGGCAGCTAAAGAAGAAACATTACCTCATCATATATCAATTCAGATATTAAAAACATGACAGAAATTCAATACCAGTTTATGATAGAAACTCAAAAAAAATCCAGGAATAGAACTTTCCTCGACTTGATAAAGAGATTGATGGGGAAAAAAAACTATATGGAATATACTCTAAAGCAAGAGGCTAACGATGCCAGTGAGCTCCGTAAGAGTGCTCGCTCACCACTCAGGCTGGCTACTCCTGGTTGTCAACTTGACCACATCTGGAGTTAACTAAAACACCAAATGGCCAGGAACACCTGTAAGGGACTGTTTTCTTAAATAATTTGAAGTGGGAAAACCCACTTGTAATCTAGATCTTTGAAATAGGAAATCCACCTTTAATCTGGGCCACACCTGCTGGGAGAAGGAAGCTCTCTTTTAGCCTGCTTGCTCTCACCCCTGCTGGCAAGTTCATTCCTTCTCTGGCATTAGAGCTCACTTCTTACATATTCCTCTGGATACTGAAGAGCAGCTGAGCTACCCAGCCTCATCGACTGAACTACTGGATTCTTGGACCGTCTGTTCATAGCCAACCAGTGTTGCCTATGACCACAGCCTATAAGCTATCCTAATAAGTCCCCTTCATAATTTATATATATGTATTATATAACATATAAATATGTTTGTTAAAATATATGTTTAAAATATATTTTATATAATATCTACTTATAAAATATGTATCTATAAATATATATAGATTCATTCTATAAGTTATGTTCCTGTAGAGAACCCTGACTAACAGAACACTCACTCAAAGCAGTTCAAGCCAAGTCAGGAAGACAAAGAAGAGAAAGAAAAGGCGTTTGAGCTGGAGAAGGAAAACAAACAAAGAAACAAAAGATAACCCCAAACTCTCCTTCTCTCCAGATGACATAGATTATCTAAGTATAAACCTCAGAGAACACCTAATAAACAAAATACCCTTCTAGAACTAGTGAATTCAGCTAGATCACAGGATATAAATCAACACAATTCAGTTCTTTTTCTATATACTAGCTATGGATATATAGAAATTGAAATTAAAAAATTTCATTTATGCTCTCCCAAAAGTGAAATATTTAGGTATAAAGCCAAGAAAGCAAATATAGGATCTATACTGAAAGTTAAAAGTTGATGAACAATAATATAGGTAAATTAAAAACTTCAATAAGTAGATATAGTATGTACACAAGTGGAAGGTTCAACATAGTAATATATATGCAATTTCTATAAGTATCCCAGAATTTTTTTGAAATGTTACATGTCATTTTGGGTTTTTTTGTTTTGTTTTGTTGGGTTTTTTTTGTTTTTTTTGTGGATTTTTTTGGAGACAAGGTCAGTCTATTCTGTAGCCAGCTGAATTCCTGACCCTCATGTTTCTGCCTCCCGAGAGCTGCAGTTACAGGAATGAGCTAGTATCACCAATTTATGTGGTGCTGGGAATTGAAAACAGGGTATCACACATGCTAGCAATTCCTGTGTTATAAATGTATTCAGAAATGAAAAAGTAGTAACACAAGTATTTACTTAGTACAGTAATTTAAAATACCCAAAACATTGGAACATTTTAATTTCTTGATTAAAAACAAAAACCCTTACCAAAGAGAAGGCAGTCTCCACGCCGCTTGTCTCTTTAGTGTAGAACCTGGCATAAAGCAAGCACCTCTTGTGCCTTGGCAGAGACTCACTCTTTCTAAGCATGGATCTAAGTTTCTAGAGTGCTACCTATCGAGCTGCGACATTTCTGAGTTTCTCTAACATGAAGGGTTGCTGCTAGTACCACTTATCCTTTCTCTCACTTTATGAATTTGTCTTATTAACTTGTTTTTAGTACTAGCGATCAGACCTAAGGGTCATGTGTACCGCTGAGCTATGTCTTCAACCCTTCTTAAATTTTAAGATACATTACATAGTGCAGCACCTCTCCACCTGTGTGGGTTATGACCCTTTGTGGGTCTGACGACCCTTCCACAGGGGTCACATGTCGGATCTCCTGCATATCAGATATTTGTGTTATTATTCATCACAGCAACAAAATTACAGTTGAATAATAATAAAGTAATTTCATGGTTGGGGGTCAGGTTACCACAACAGGAGGAGCTCTTATTAAAGGGCCACAGCATTAGGAAGGGTGAGAGCCACTGATTTAGAGTGAGTATGTGTGTGCACACGCACGTGTATGCATAAGTCAGCAGAAAACTGATTTAGACTGAAGTTGGTTTTCTCTCTCTGTCTTGTAGGTTCCTTGGTCTCTGAGGACTGAATGCTCATCAACTCTTATCCACTGAGCAGTCTTGCCGGTCTCACTCTAGCTCTCTTAAAACTTTGTTAATGTTACTTACTTAATATAGACCCGTACGGAACACACTGTAGCCTAGATAGCCGTCAACTCCTATTATGGTCCTCAGCCTCCCAAGAACTCCCAAGAATGGGCCACCATATCTGACATCATTGTTAATTTTGAAAAGGGTCTCACTAAGGCTAATCTTTTAATTCACTCTGCAGTCAAGGCTCTCCTTGAGTTTAAGATTGACCTTCCTTAGCCTCCTGAGTCCCTGAGAGTGCAGCACTGTGCCAACAGGCCTGGCTTACATTACTAATCTGTGCTCAGTAAGAAACTGCACCACATCAAGTCAGCCGTGTCAGCATCTCCTTTTGCTTTGTGTGTGTTGTGTTCATTTTAGATCTTATTGCCAAAGCTAACTGGGAATATAGTACTTCATTGAAAACAAACATGTTTTAACTGTGTGGTAGGGATCAGTCTGTGTGGGTCTGTGTCTATGTGGAGGTATGGGGCACTGTGAACCACTTGATAGGGGTGCAGTATTAAATCCTATTGAGACAATAGCTTACTATGTAGCCTAGGCTTGCCTTGAACTTGCAGAGATCCCCTGCCCCTGCCTCCTGAGCAGAGCCATAAAAGCTCTACCACGTCCAGCCAGTGTACACTCTTTACTGCTGAGCCATTCTGTAGCCCTAAGTTTTATTTTTGAGACAGGGTCTCATGTATCTCAGTTGGCCTCAAACTCAAAACGTAGCTGGGGATGACGTTGAACCTTGATCCTCCTGAATTTCTTCCTGAATCCTAGGACTGCAGGTATATTCTACCATATCTAGTTTATGTGGTGCTGGGAATCAAAACCAGGGCCCCATGTATGCTGGGCAAGCACCCTACCAACTAAACTACATCCTCAACCCTAAAAATTAGTGCTTAGGATAGTTGCAGTTAGTATATTGTAGGCAGGATGGTTGCAGTTAATATACTTTGATAGCTGAAATGTGGAACCAATGCAGAGGAAGGACTGTGGGTCTGTCTGACAAAGTACATACACATGGTCAGTGGTTGTGGGTTGACTCCAGAGCACTGCGTGTGCTATGTCTGCGCAAGTGCCCTCCCTACCACTGAATTATAGACTCAGCCAAACATAGAACTTTTACCCACATATATAAACAACCCTCAAAGTTCCAAGAGTTTAGAACTAACCTACTTAGAAAGTGGGAAGAGAAAGGAAACATTTTGCCAAAGAGACTATGTGGATGGCAGATATGTTTAGCATCATTAGCCATTATAGAAATGCAACTTAAATCTATAAAGAGATATTAGTAAATATTTGTTAGGAGATAAAAAATGATGATAGCACTAAATACTGGTGAAGATATAGTTAAACTGGAATATTTTATACATAGTTATAGAATGTAAAATGGAATATTTTCTCTAGAAAGTTTGACAGATTTAATGAAACAACATATATTTACCATATAAGCTAGCAATTGTGCTTATATGGATTTATCATACAAATATAAGAATGCTTAAACAAAATGTGATATAGTTCATGAGTTTATGTCCATTTTATTTACGTATTTATTTATTGTTATATATATTGTCTAGACACATGAGACATGTAATTGTACACAAGCCACGTGTGCATGTGGAGGTCAAGCGAGCATGTCAGTGTACACAAGCCACCGTGTGCATGTGGAGGTCAGAGCGAGCATGTCAGTGTACAAAGCCACTGTGCATGTGGAGGTCAGAGCGAGCATGTCAGTGTACACAGCCACGTGTGCATGTGGAGGTCAGAGCGAGCATGTCAGTGTACACAGGCCACCTGTGCATGTGGAGGTCAAGCGAGCATGTCAGTGTACACAGGCCACGTGTGCATGTGGAGGTCAAGCGGCATGTCAGTGTACACAGGCACCGTGTCATGTGGAGGTCAGAGCGAGCATGTCAGTGTACACAGGCCACCGTGTGCATGTGGAGGTCAGAGCGAGCATGTCAGTGTACACAGGCCACCGTGTGCATGTGGAGGTCAGAGCGAGCATGTCAGTGTACACAGGCCACCGTGTGCATGTGGAGGTCAGAGCGAGCATGTCAGTGTACACAGGCCACCGTGTGCATGTGGAGGTCAGAGCGAGCATGTCAGTGTACACAGGCCACCGTGTGCATGTGGAGGTCAGAGCGAGCATGTCAGTGTACACAGGCCACCGTGTGCATGTGGAGGTCAGAGCGAGCATGTCAGTGTACACAGGCCACCGTGTGCATGTGGAGGTCAGAGCGAGCATGTCAGTGTACACAGGCCACCGTGTGCATGTGGAGGTCAGAGCGAGCATGTCAGTGTACACAGGCCACCGTGTGCATGTGGAGGTCAGAGCGAGCATGTCAGTGTACACAGGCCACCGTGTGCATGTGGAGGTCAGAGCGAGCATGTCAGTGTACACAGGCCACCGTGTGCATGTGGAGGTCAGAGCGAGCATGTCAGTGTACACAAGCCACCGTGTGCATGTGGAGGTCAGAGCGAGCATGTCAGTGTACACAAGCCACCGTGTGCATGTGGAGGTCAGAGCGAGCATGTCAGTGTACACAAGCCACCGTGTGCATGTGGAGGTCAGAGCGAGCATGTCAGTGTACACAAGCCACCGTGTGCATGTGGAGGTCAGAGCGAGCATGTCAGTGTACACAGGCCACCGTGTGCATGTGGAGGTCAGAGTGAGCATGTCAGTGTACACAAGCCACCGTGTGCATGTGGAGGTCAGAGCATACCCTTTAGGAACCGGTTCCCTGCTTTCACCTGAGTTCAGGTTGTCAGGTTCATGTGGTGAGTTCTTTACCAACTGGACCATCTCTCCTCCTGAGCGAGCTTATCCTAACAGTCAAAACCTAAAAACAGTCTGATTACTGTACAGACGTGATGAAATACCCACCACAAAGAGAATGGAACATTTGATGTCTGCAGTGACTGGTTAGCTCTCAAGGGCATTGTGCCTAGTGAAGAAAATGCCAATCTTAAAAAAGCCAATCTGTGTGGTTCCATTTATATAACATTCCCCAAATGTCAGAATTATAGAGCTGGAGAAAAAAAAAAAAAAAAACAGCGGTTATCAGGGCTTCAGGATGGAAATCAGTGGGCACACAAGATGTAGTTATAAAGAGCTTGAACAGGGGTTCCTCAATAGGGAGAGAACAGCTTTGTAGTTTGATTGCACTGGTGGCCACATAAATCTATAACCTGGATAAAGCTGTATAGAATAATACATATACACATACATTATACATACAAATCTGTACATGTAAAAGGTGGTACACTGTAAGTTTTATATTGTATTATAAGGCTGATTGCACCTGTGTCCTTTCTTGATGTTGATATTATTATTATAAATTCCTGTGAGCTTATAGTTATTTCAGGCTACATTTTCTCTCTCTTTCTTTCTTCCTTCCTTCCTTTCTTTTTTATTGTTGTTGTTATTGCTTTTGTTTTTTTGTTTTTTTTTTTTTCCTTTAACAGATGTTCTGAGAGCCAGGAATCATCATCTTTGTGAAGCAGAAGTCACTTGTTTCTTCTCCCGCTTCCTTCCTTCCCTCCTTCCTTCCTTCCTTCCTTCCTTCCTTCCTTCCTTCCTTCCTTCCTTCCTTCCTTCCTTCCTTTCCTTCTTTCTTCTTTTTTTTTTTCCAAGACAAGGTCTTACTATGTAGCTCTGATTGTCCTGGAACTTACTATGTAGACCAGGCTGGCCTTGAACTCACAGAGATCCTTCTGAGAGGTCACACGTTTGTTGTTTCTATTGTTCCTTGGCTCTAGCCTTCCCAGACCTCTTTGATGGCTTTGTTCACCATCCAGACTCCTCTACCTGAGACTTGCAAGAGGATTTCACAGGGTTTTAGCCCAGAGATGAAGTGTGGTACCTCATAGATGTGATAACTTTGCTGGAGCATCTTTTTAAAGAGAGGGTGATTCATACCTTTGGTTGGTGTTTCTATAGAATACTTATACTATACTGGAAGAGAAACCATGGGTAATAGATGAATAATTTGGAGCTGACAACTGCTCATCATCCTGCCTTTTATAAATACTCATGCCTTTTAATTTTTCTTATAGATACATAAAGCACTGCAACCTTTCAGACTCTCTTTATAAGCACTATCCACTAAAATTGGGAAGAAAGTGGAGTGCCACATGTATAAAATGCCCAATTAAAGTCTTTTATTCACCTCCAACGTAACTTCATTTTAAAGATTTTTTTATATGTGTGTGGGGTAGGGAGGATTGAGAGAAAATTGTTTGAGAGTTGAGTATAGTACATACAGTAATTTAGCCATTTCAAACAGTTGAACAGATTGTACACCTGTGGTTGGAGTGACAGTAATGACAGTGATTTAATTTTCATTGCAAATTGCTCTTGTTCTGACAGCTCTTCCACACAGTTTCCTTCATCCGGGTTTCCCATCCAGGTAGTGCAAGGCCAGGGTACTCTGATTGTGGAAGACAAAGAACCATGGGGTGGATCCTCTTAACTTCTACTCCAGCTGTCCCGTGAGGCTAGAGGTTGAAAATGAACTTGTCTTGCTTTCCCTGAGCTCTGTGGTTGCACCAAGAAGACTCGATTCTCTCAGACTTGAATAAGCCTGGAAAGTCCTATGTGTGTTTTGGAGCAGAGGCCTGTGTGGGTGGCTCTGGTGGCTTTTCTCTGAGTGTCTTGGAGAGTGTCAGTGTTTCTGTTCCAGCAGATTAGATCCCTGGTTCTGTGCAGATGGGCATCCATGGCACACTATGCGGGTCTTAGGGAGATATCTCTAGCCCTTGGATTAATCATGTCTTTGCTGTTCTCTTTAGGCAAGACAGGCCACAATAAAGCAGCTCTTCCGTCCCATCGAAGAGCTGAAGAAGGAATTTGATGAGCTGAATGTTGTTCTGGAGACTGACATGCAGATTATGGTTCGACTAATAAATAAGTTCAACAGCTCCAGCTCTAGCCTAGAAGAGAAGGTTGCTGCACTCTTTGATCTTGAGTACTATGTCCATCAGGTATTGTATTGCCTTGCCTATAAATCCAACTTTTTAATCAATAGCTCCAAACATAAACCCCTGCTCTAAACCCTGAGAAAACAACGTCAGTGGTTTTACTTCTTTTCCATGGCACAGACATTTAATGTAGGCCAGCGGTGTCTATGGCAGTTAGATCTGTTCACAGAGAACAGAACAACCCACTTTTTTGCTTGAACCTGTTTTGTTTTAACATTAAGACAAAATTACCATAATCTTGTGTCACTTACAGTCTGGAAGGGGAAGCAAATATGAACAATTGAGCAAATTAACAAACAGTGAGCTAATTTAAAACCATAATAGGGGCTTCAAAGGGTGATGTGGGTGATGTATCACAGGGCAACTTAGAACGAGCTGACTAGTTAGAATCCATAAAAGATGCTTCTCATAGGATGCGCTCTTAGGCTGAGTGTTCAGGAAGGAGTAGGAGTTGGTTAGATGAAGAAGAGAAACTCTTAAGGAGGTGATGGCAGCATTGCCCATGGACAATATCTGGTGTGATGTCTATATTATTACATAAGGTTGTATTGTGATAGTTACACCCATTTTTGATGCATTTATGATCATTTTCATGCTATAGTGGTACAGTTGAATAGTTATAACAGAGCATGTTTATAAAGCCAGAAGTATTTACTGCTTAAATTTTCCTCCCATTATCCTCCTGTCCCCTTCATATCACCTGTGTTCCACTCACTTTCCCCATAGCAGCCAGGGAGCATCATGGAAGAGAGGACAAAAATACCATGAGAGCCAGGAGACAGAGAGTGCAAGAGTGACAGTGTCCTCTTAACATAACATGATTCTGTTCTCACTCATGAGCCCACAGGAGCTCTGGTTACAAGGCAGGCCTGAAATCAAGCCAGCCAACAGTCAGGTGTGAAGTGAGAGGGGCTCACAAGCCCTACCCTCAGCTGAGAAGCTACTGAGAGTTGTTGGCTGCCAAAGAAGAGAGAGAAAGTTGTCTTTATTGGTGTGCTCCCTAGTGGGTTGACCATGCCACAGTGGATGAGCCTACACTCGTGTAGACATGGGCAGCACAAATTAGACTCTGTAGGTTATTTCTATTAAGGACATGGAATTAGGAGGGGTTGGGGGTGAATTTCAGAGTAGTTAGGGGAAGAAGAAGGGATTAGTATGATAAGAGTATGTTATATATGTGTGAAATTCTCAAAATAAATCACGTTGTTTTATTTATTTACATGGTGGCACATGCCTTTAATCCCAGTACTTGGAAGGCAGGCAGATCTCTGTAAATTCGAGGCCAGACTGGTCTATATAAGTGAGCTCCCAATCAACCAGGGATGCACAGAGAGACCCTGTCTCAAAAAAAAACAAAGGAGAAAGAAAAGAAAGAAACTTGTAGAAAGTTTACTCATTGTTAGGAACTTTAGAAAAGTTTACCAGTCCTTGTATTAGAACCTTCCATGAAGAGTAAGTTATGTGCATGCAGACTCTAGAGCAGAGGTGAGTTGGTAAGACTGAAGGCCTGGACAAGATTGGAGTGACTGGAGCACACGACCAGGAGAGAGGGGAGCCAGAGAGGTAAAGCTGGAGATATCCTTTTACTCTCTGTGATTGTCCCCTTGTTCCTGAGCTTGAAGTAACCATTCAGACGTCTAACACTGACGTTGAGTACCCTAGACGGCCTACTGCTTCAAACGCTTTGCATGTATTAATTCCATAGGTCCTTGAGTAGGTACCACTATTGTCTCATGTTTTTCTTTTTGTTTATTTTTTTGTTTTTGAGTTAAAGTCTCACTATGTTATCCAGGGTGGTCTTACATTCCTGGGCTCCAGTGGGTCAGAGAGGGAATTGCAAGCTCCCACTTTTTAATTGAGGACAATGGAGTTCAAGGAGATGGTGTGATCATCAGGGACCAACCAGCCGATGAATGAGAGCTAGGATTTGTAAAAAGTTTCGTCTAATCCTAAATTCTAAGCTTTTAGACTTTTGTGTACTTCTCAGAGAACCCTGGTACCTTTTGCATGAAGATCAAAAGATAGAGGTAAAGAAGAACTAAGGCAAAGTGTTTACTTATTCAACATTTTCTTCGGCAAGTGACCCTATGGAGAGTCTGCTGAGTCCCAGGCACTATTAAAGCACTTGAGGTGCATTTATGAACAAAATTGGACCTTATTTTCTAGCAGAGGCAGATTTAACAAATAATTGTTTGAAAGGTAATAAAATTATGAAAAAGGACAAAGAAGAGCATTATAGAAAGTGCTGGGCAGGAGGTGGGATCATGCCTAGACTCTGACTGGATCTGAGAGAAAAGGAAGAGACCATGGAACCTCACAGGCCATGGAAAAGAGTAGGACTGGAGCCCAGTGGCAGAGGTAATGTGAAAATAGCCCTCCCACTGTTGCATTGAGCATCTGACCACTGTGGGGAGCTTGAGTGGGAACAGAGCCCAGACAGGAAGCTGTTGGAATGGTTGCCCAAGGAGTTGTACAGTCATAACCAAGTGCGTGTTTGAGATATTTACCCAGCAGACTAGAGCCCCAGTGCCCCCACCCCTACCCCATGACAGTGTCTCTGTTCTCTGTTAACAAGCCTATATTTCTTCATTTGGGGTTTTGTGGTAAATGCATCTGTGCTATATGCAGAGGCTCACAGCTCTTCATCCTCTTCTTCTGTTCAGAACTCCTTCTCAGACCCCAAATAGCAAGACTGTGACCCTCTTATGAGGTGAAAAAAAAATGAGCACAAGTTTTCTTTACCCTTCCTAGTCCTTTTTGGATTGAAAAGACACCTCTAGCTTTTCCATCAGAGATAATTAAGGATCAAGGCTTCTAGGGGTTATTGACTGCTCAGTCTTGTTCTGATGTTGACAGCTTTTATTATGTTTTTCATTTTTAATGTACTTGGGTGGATCTTTAGTTCTCAGCTTTCTGAAGGGTCTTGCTTCAGTTCACATGAAAGGCTAAAATCACTAGCTTATCATGCCTATACGGGAATGAGTTACACTAAGGCTAAGCTACCAATGACCCAACAACAGCAAGATTCCCCCCCCCCCGCAGTCCCATCTGGCAGTGTCATCCTCAGGGGGGCATCCCATTCCACTTTTACAGTTCCTTGGGCATCACCAGACTTAGCCAAAGGTCACCATAGAACTGTTCCATTGATCAAGGGCAAACCCCCTCCGATGGCAAAAGTGCCCTCCTCAATGTTCTGGGCCATTGACTTAGGCTAGTATACTAATGTGCCCTGGTAAGTTGTGATTTCTCAGGAAGATTCTAGAATATATAGCTCATCCTGTTTTCCAGTTGTGATGGAGAATTAGGTGATGTAATGCTAACTTTGAGGCAAATAGAACTTTTCCAGCCAGGACCTTCAGTTGATTCCCATTCTTAAATTCACTGAATAGGGGCCTGAAGAGCCAGGGGCTTCAAGGACCTGAACTGGGTCTGCCAAAGGATCCCTTGCAGCCATATTTTAATTATTAAAACAGGATATGTGAAAAGCAAAATCTTGTGTGTAGAAAACAGTTAGTGAGTTATTTATGAAGAAGGCCCTGGGCAGAGAATCTGCCTCTCCTCTGGTGATTCTACCATTATTTCCCCAACTTCCCTTCTCACATTCCCATTCTCTCATCATCTGGGAGTGCTCTGAATTTTCCCAGTACTAGCCTAGTTCCCTCCACCCCTGCCTGATGCCTTCTCTTCCTACACACCTATCCACGGCTCTTGGCCCATCCTGAAGGCAGCCTAAGAAAAGTTCTGGCTCTAAACTTGCCATCTTCTGTGTGGCTCTGGGGAGAACCCAGCTTTTGGTATGAGAGTAGGCCAGAATGAACCTTTTCTTTCTCATTACCATGAGAAAGATTACCATGATTTTTTTCTATCAAATCATGATAGAACACCCTCAAAGTGTTTACAGAAGTACCAACAATTCCTATCTCATGGAATTGTTGTCATGTAGATATATAGAATCTAGAATAGACCTGGACTCTTGTTGCTTTGGGGTCAACAGAAAAGCAAGCTGCTCTGCCAGGTTTTGGGTAAGACCATCCCAGGGTAAGACCTTATGAATTGATAAGTTTTTAAAGGCAGATGTATGAGGAAGAAAGTTGTTTCAACAAAGTGCCCCATTCTAAGTCTCCTTATTATCTGGGCTTTGGCTCTGTAGTCATCCTTGCATAGGGGCAGGCTGGGACAGAAAAAACCTCTCTATGACCTTGGACATCCATGGCAGCTAGACTTTATACTGGATGGTACTCTCTCAGGGACCATGTGTTGGCTCTGTCACTATAGATTGGGTTGTGTTTTTTAATTCACAATTGGGTTTTATTTTGGGAATAGTTTAAATTTTCATTCCTCAATTCAAGGGTTAATCATTGAACACCTAACTCTGTACTCTTCACTCTTCTAGTTACTGGAACAGAGGATGACAAAACCTGCTTTTGTAGATGTCCTATCAAAATATACGACAGTGATAGCCCAAGTGCTAAAAATAGGCCAGGCCCACCTAAAAGCAAGGAAAGGTCAGATACTATGCTTTGCACTTGTTTTTTTTCTCAGAACTTACTTTCTAGTTAGAAGGCAGAAGTAAGGACAGAGTCAGATAGGAGCCAGCTCTGAGTTCTTGGAGAAAGGCAGACACTGGTTATATTGCTGCTGGGCCCTTGCTTCTGACACTTCCTGGTCTGCTGAGCAGTGCATCAAAAGGGCAAGAGATCACCTTTGGGGGACAGTGATAGTAAGATTCTGACTTTTCATGTATATATGCAAATACAGGGTTTAGTAGCTTAACTAGTAATCTCAAACTAGGATCTATGATAAGACATCAATGTAATTATTTAGTATTGATTTTATTGTAATGAAACCTTTTTACAATCACTTGAGTTCATTGTTTTAAGACACTCAGATTATCAATTATATGATGATAAAAATATTCAGAACTGCTGGCATTTAGCCATGATTAGTAAAACAGACCTAGACCAAAGCCTTTGGGAAACTGACTTTTATACAGATTTTAAAATAAATGTCTTCAGATTCAATCAACTGAACCAAATAAAGGATAATATTTGTTACTTCTCTCCTAGTACTCTCGTAGCACACCCCACCCCAACACCCCCTCCTCTACACACCCACCCATGCCACGCCATGTCACGTCACACCATGCCTGTCCCATCAGCAGGGCTCCTTTTATAGTTCCTGGTTTCTAATTAAAAGTCGGGTTTTTTTTTTTCCTCCACCGCTTCCATTGTGTTTGGACATCCACGGGACATGTAGCACTGTTTAGTGGTGCCATGATGCCAGATTCTTTGTGTTAACAGCTTGCATGTTTGGAGTAAGCTTTGTGACTCATTGCAGCATTAGAGTTTTCTGAGACATGTTTGGCATGAGCAAGAGCTAGGTGCCATTTTCACGGATTCCCACGCAGGTGCTTATAAATGGTGTTGCATGAATGAGAAGTTCTCAAATGTAAGATTCCTTTAAAACTTAGGCTGTTCTAGGCCACTGCTGCTCTTCACTTGTCTTTTACATTTGGTTTTGCTAGTCATTAAAGAACAGCTGTCAGAAGAGTGCTCCGTCCCCCCGGCCCCCATGAAGGCTGTCCTGTACTAAACAATGCCTTTGTTGCAGATGGATAACGCACAGGACCTGCTGTCCTTTGGTGGCCTTCAAGTGGTGATTAATGGGCTCAACAGCACAGAACCCCTGGTGAAGGAGTATGCTGCTTTTGTGCTGGGGGCCGCCTTTTCCAGGTGAGCAGCATGGATGGATTGCCATTGGCTAGAATCATTTGCCTTCGTTGGCTTGAGGAAGGTTACACTTGCCCTTCTAGCCACTCGTCAGTATAGTACTGGTGAAGCTAGAGCCGAGTCAGCTCCTATTCCAAATAGACGTTTTCAGCCATGTTTTTCTGTTCTGTGATTTCTCTTCCCTTCATCATACATACATAGGTACGTATATATAAATAAAATAGCAGGCCTTAGGTCATATTTTCTATTTTAGTAAAATAAATAAGTGGACCAGCCTTATGGAGTAAGTAGTGAGTAACTAGTTGATCCTTCAGGCAGTGAAGCCATATCTAATGACTAAGTGATGAATCTGACCAAGAAAGACCTTCTGAGGGGGATGTGGCTTCCCCTGGTTGCTGGAATCAGTTATGCAGTGAGGTGTATTCTCTGGATGGAATCTTTAGCATTTCAGTTAGTCTGTTTTATACTAAAAAACTTACTAGGCAAAATGAGCAGTAGACAGCTTCTTAAAAGAATGGATGTAGAGAAATATATAGATATCAATTAATTTTACTCAGTTGAAAAGGTCAGGATATCCTTATACTATCATTATATCCATTTAAAAATATCTGCTCATAAAACCATCTCATCTGTATTTCTAAAATAGAAACAGTTACTCTGATTCTTGCTTCCAGGGTAGTGACGATTAGTGTTGCCTTGTTTACGGAGCTTGTGCTGAGAAGGCTATTCTAAACAGCATTGTAGTTTGTTTGACAAGACTTAGTTTGTTTATTCATTCTTATGTTTATTTAATTAGAACCTTAATCTGATCCTTTCTTTTCATAGCAAAATGAAGGACAGCTGTCCCAAGGAAGAGGCTGCAAGCAAGCAAGCCTTCGTTCCTTTATCACGTCTGCCTTTACTCATCAGGCCTCCCTGTCCTGTAGTAGTGCTGTAGACACATCAGGCTCTGGCCTCCAGGGCAACTCTATGTCCCTTGGCCTCACTTTCCGAAGCCAAACTTGGTCAGAAAGGCCAGGGTCTCCTGTCTAGCTGCTGGACACAGCCATGGCTTCAGTCCAGGGTCTGCCCTCAGAAGGCTGCAGAGCCTTGAGAACTTACTCAGGTTCACTTTTGCTTCTCAAGCTCTAACCCTTTGATCTAGACTCAGTTTTGAAATCTTTGTCTTATTCTAAACTACTTCCCGTATAAATGCGATATCCTACATATCTCTTGCCATTGCTTCTGGAAATAGATTTTGGAGAAACAGTAGCATCTTCATACCCCTTCCTTGTTCAAGGGGACTCTGGCTTCAGAAGCATGCATTTAGACATTCTCAGCAAACCAAAACCTAAGTGCTGTTCAGTGTGTGATATTATGATGACCTCTCCATGACGGGAGTATATTAGTGTAAGACTGTGTTAGCATTCATATAGCATCACTAATTTTAATAGAGATAAATATAAAATATTGCAATTTAGTGTTTTGATGGCAAGCACACTACTGTAGTCAAATGTTCTAGCTGGGTTTTTGATAGCTCACTGAAGGGCTGTTACAGCGACAGCATGGTATGGCGCCAGAGCTTTTGGAAGCCGGCAGCAGGCTTCCCAACACCAGGAAAATGTCAGTGTTTTATTCAAAGAGAAGCTTGACACAAGTAAAACTATTTCTGTGCAGAGAGGCTGGCTTCAGTGCTGTTGTCTGATATGCATTACTTACTTTTGATGTCCTAAGTATTGGCTCTGCACCTCCCTAACTGCTTCAAGCATCAGATGTGTAGTCACAGTGATTAGATAAGCTAGATCTTTGCCAAAGGGCATTCAAGAAATAGCACCCTGGAATCGTGGGCTTGTGGGCAATCTTTTGAACAAGGAACAATAATAGGTGTCCAGTGCATTCCATAAAGGTGAATAGCAAATAAAAACATAGAATAAACACTTGCCCATAAGAGTGTAGCATCAACATCATCATTACCTCATCTTAATGACTCCTTTGTTACTATCAGTTTTCCCTACACGGAAGTTCTTGCATCATTTCCTTCTACAATACCTACTCTTGTCATCCTGTTTAAGTTCCACTCTGTCTCTTGCTGCTAATGCTGCTGCTTCCTGAGAGTGTTTATTTGCCTACCTGGGTAATTGCTTAATAAGTCCTTCCACACCCATTTCTGTGGATGAAGGGATCTCTTCCCCAGTGTTAAACACCAATTATTCCAAGATAAAGAAAAGGATGACAGAAATATAATTGACGTGGCTACTGAAATAAAATTTGTTCCTTTACTTAAACATAATTAACACCCAATTGAGGGTTACACATAACTCATTTTCTGCCGTTTATTTCCTGAGTATAATAAGGTAGGTAAAGTTCTGTGCAACATATCTAGAAGTTGGTATGCTGATCATTAGCAGATTTGTATTCTCATTGCTCCTTTTCTTTTAAAAGTCCCTTTCTTCTTCAGGTTATTTTCAGTGGTTTCTTTGTGAGCTGATTTCACCTCATGGTGGAACATATGAGGGTCTGTCTGAAGTCAGAACTCCTGAGAGTCTTAGACAAGTCCTTTTTGCTTCTGTAGAAAGAAGTTTTAGAAAGCCTTGTGAATTTCAGAAGCCATAACAGCCTTCTGTTATCTGGTTTTGCTGCTTCTCTGCAAACTGGCCAGCTGTTTTTCTTTTTTCTTTCTTCTTTCTTCCCTGTACAAAGCCTTTATATTGAACTGACAAGAGTTAAACTATCAAGAACCTGGTGTGCTGGCTCCAGTGAGCACTGGCTTTGCTGTTTTTGCATTCCCTTCTCTTGTACCTTTGTTGTTTTGTATCTGTCTTTAATGACCTGTATTTATATTTACATGGGTATGGATTTTTATACATTTATACACATAAGTATAATGCTTTTATTTGAACTGTTCACAGTGTGTATGTGATGAAACTTAATCAGTACATAAGGGGATATATGTGTACCATCAGCCACAGAGAGGGTATGTTTTATAACTGTTTTCCTTGGCATATACCTCACGAGCTCCTCGACATATTTGGGGTTGTATACATTTCTTGAGAGAATGAATGTATGCCATAGTGCTGCACATGTCCGCCCTGTGCTCTGTTGCCTGTAGTTTTCTTGCCTGTGCTCTTCCCAAGGTTTTACCAATCAAATTTTAGAAACTTTTTAGATTATTTTATGTATGTGAATATTTTGCCTGCATGCATGTATACATGCCACATGTGTGCCTGGGGCCCAAGGAGGTCAGAAGAGGGCATCAGATCCCAGGAACCGGAGTAATAAATAGTTGTGAGCTGTCATGTGGGTGCTGGGAAATAAACTTGGATCCTCTGGAAGAGCAACAAGTACTCTTAACCATTGATCCAACACTGCAGCTCTATTTACAATTAATTTTTAACTATTTGACCAGTGTCTTATTATGATGACCCGTCTCTACCTTTAGCCTTTAGTTCCCAGTTTTCTTTGCTTACATCCCTCAGTGAATTTCTCTGCCAAGCTGCATCTTCTCTTCTCGCTTCCTGGTGGTTTTGTTTTCTATTTTCTTTCAGTATTTCAGTATCTTCTAGTATCTTCAATCTAGATTTGGCTACCACCATCTTTCCTCCCTGCACCCCCCTCTCTCTGTTGTTAATTTTTGTTTGTTTGTTTGTTTGACTGTTTGACAGGGTTTCTCTATATAGCACTGTCTGTCCTGAAACTCACTTTGTAGACTAGGCTGCGTCACACTCACAGAGATTCACCTGCCTGCACCTCCCGAGTGCTGGGATTAAAGGTGTGCACCACAATGCCTAGCTCACCACCTCTCTTATGTCTTCATATTAGGTCTCCATGATTGCTGTTGCTTGCCCTTGTCCCTGCTGTGGCCAGTGCCCCTTGTGTATTTTCCCATCAGCCCCCATGTTCCTCGCTCTGTGTGCCCTGAGGCATGTGCCTACTAGTCTACCAAGATATTCAGTCTACACTTAGTCTGTTCTACCTCCAGGTCAACTTACCAACCTTTATTTTCCTTCCCTTTATTTCCAAACTTCTTGAAAGAATAAAAAAAAAAAAAAAAAGAGGATAACAACAAGTTGCATTATGTTAATGTACTCAACCCCACCATATTTACAATCTGGTTTCTATCCCTCCATCCATGAAAATTATCACGAGTACTTTGCCATCATCGATACCTCTGTAGTAGTCAACAATATTTATTAGCCGTGGCATTCCTTGGAAACTGTACTTCTTGGCTGATATGTCATTATAGACTCCCGTCTGTGATTGATTACTTTGCCCCCCTTTTGTCTGTGCTTGGGATCCAGTCCAGGGCTTTACACAGGCCAGGCATGTGCTGTACTACTGAGCTGCATCTCCACCCGCCTGTTCTTCTATGGCAACACCATCCTTTACTGTCTTCCAGTTGTAGCTACCGCCAAGATTCTTCCAGCCTTGTCCTCTCTACTTACCTCCTAATGACTTTTTCTTCTATGATTTCACATACCCTCTAACTGAGAGTCCCTCAAAAGTCTGCATTCAAGTCTAGTCCTTTTCCTGAAATTTCCTCATGCTAGATTCTACCAGACTGTTTGAATCTCACATTCTATGAGGAAAAGGTTGAATTCATTATTGTGTCTTTGACAAACTTGATTTTCTTCCCACATTCTCTTTTCAGTTACTCTTGTCATAGTTATTATAGTTACCCCAGGTTGGAACTTTTCAATGATGTTTGAGTCTGTCCCTTCGCTCGCTCTTTAGTAGTGAGCGGCTCTTGTGAATTTTTATCTCTACTGCTGTTCTCTACTAAACCATTTCTCTTTTTCACTGACTTTAAAGAACCTTGATAAACTATTCCTCCTTTTTCACTGACTTTAAAGAACCTTGACATTTTAAGTTCAGTATCTTGTCCAGAATGAGACCCACCTCCCCTCTGTGCTGGGAAATGAGTCGTGAATAATCTAAACCAAGCATGGTAATCCCATTCTCTATGGATACAGATTGATTTAGAGATGGGCGTGTGATCCAGTTCTGACTGCTGCAACGTGGAGTGGAGAGGTACGGGTAGAAAGCGCTCTGTAAGGGTCTTGCTCCTATGAGTAGAGAGCTCGGGACCCCTCCCCTCTTCTTGTCCTGAGCCACAGCAGCTACCTTGTACCAGTGAGGCTGGAAGGGGAAGAGGGGAGGGGGCAGTGAGCTGACAGAGCCTGTGTCCTTCCTGATGCTGTGAGACACTGTCGTGCTGTTTGGAGACATTCATTTTCAGCCTTTCTTGTAAAAAGTAATTAATTTTTTTTTAAATTACAGTTAATTATCATACTGATCCTTGTAACTGAACTTACATTCATATTGAGAATTTTCCAAAACCTCTCAGATCTTTGTTCGTTTGTTTGGTTTTGTTGTTTGTTTGGTTTTCAAAGACACAGTTTCTCTGTAGCACTGGCTGTCCTGGAATTCTTTGAGTTTGAGGCCAGCCTATTCTACACAGAGATCCACTTGCTTCTGCTTGCCTCTGGCTCCTGTGTGCTGGGATTAAAGTCTTGTGCCACTACCGCCCAGGCCTCTCGGATCTTTTAAAGTGTGTTATATTCTTCTTGCTTCTTCAGAATACTTGTCTCAGTTTGTAATTATGTAGTTGTTTGATTACTTATTTATATCCCTACTGGATAGTACTTGAGAGGCTAGGATTCCTTACATTTTAACTTTGCTAATTCATTATATATACAGGGCCTGGCATTAAATGAACGATCAGGAAGTAATTATGGTCAGGAAGAGTAAATGAAGAAACAAGTGAATAGCAGTGGCTCCTAGGAAGCAAGCCATCCACTCATCCCAGAAGATAACCACCCGGGCTGAGTGGAGAGTGCTGTTTTTATTATTAACGATGTGATAGTGGATGATTCAGACATCATACCTTGACCCTTCAAACATAAGGCATGGAAAGGAGTATGCTACCCCACTGGCTGAAGGCCCAGAAAATAGAAGGCTAGAGATTGGGATGAGGTCAGACATGGGAGTTGCCAGCATTTAAATAGAAGTTTAAATGTGACCCTTAGGATCGATGTGATCTTGCCTCAAGTTCTTAATTCTCTATACTCCTCCAGTGACTAGGGAGGTACTCAAATCATGTTTCTAATAAATTGATTAGTGTAATAACCAAACTGGCCCAGGCAATTGGATAGCCATAGCTCCTAAGCTGCATTTAAAAGCTGATTAGTGTTTTTCAGATGACAGTTAATGACAAATGGAAAATGAGTCCTGGGGAGGGAGGTACTATTTGCTAATGGACTTGTCCTCTGTGGTGTGCCCCTGCCTCCCCAGACTTTTCACTATTGAATGCTCCTTTTAATTTCTTCTGTGCTTAGCCCCAGCCCTCAACATTCTTTTCTTTATCTTCAGTTTTATTAGCATTTGTTTCCTGGACACCTATACTGACTCTTCAATACATTGGCAGCTTTGTAACTCACCAATTCTTTCATTTCTTCCCCAACAAACTTGAATGCTTTGGGGAATAAGAATGGATACCCAAGTCCACAGAGCTTTACAGAGTGTGAGTCTGTGTGACTGCTTCAAGCATAAATGGTCTAACCTAAAAATTAAAATTACTAAAAATCAGAAGGGAGTCACCAAGGGCAGGGACTTGTCATTTTCTATATTTTGTTTTGTTTTATTTTTCTTTTACTGAGTATGTATTATTTTTGTAATTAAAATTTTAAAGAGTAACAAAACAAATCAGAGTGGACCTGGGAGATTTCTATAACTAATAGACATTTCAAGAACCAAAATACTTGAAAATGCTAGATTAAATACTTAAACATTTCTGTACATGCTCAATTCAGCAGTCAGGAAATGGTAGGACAGTACCCTAGCATAACTTCAGAGGAATTTAGTAACATCAAACCTTTAAGTGATAGCTCCAAAAGAAAGTACAGAAATTCTAAATTCAAATAAAATTTAAATCCTAATAGGCACAGAACACTGGAGCAAATAGCTGCCTAAGGGGCGTTGCCATCCTTGAGTGACTGTGAGCTTCCAGCTTCAGCTCAAAGGTTACAAAAGAAAAAAAATGTAAGACTTCTGAATGAGAGACTAGAAAAGCAAAGTCTTCTAGTCAAAAGGAGTTGTTCATATGACATTGAATACAAAGAGAGCTATTCTCACTAAAGTTCTTCATCCAGGACAGCTCTGGAAAACACGGTGTTGAAAACCACATTCCTTTTTTTATATTCTGAAAAACGCAAACCACTACAGTATGGTTATTTCTATTTCTTCCTGTAATTACACATATATTTTGAGCTGTTATTGTTAAATGTATACCCATATGATTTTAGAAGTATCTTTGCTCCTGTGGAAGTTACTTTTGTCTTAAAGTTTGTTTGATATTACTAGATCTACTAACCTTCTATTTTTTGGGGTGTATCTTTTCCATCTCTTTTCTTTCAGTCTTCATTAACACTACATTTTCTATAGATGTTTTATTATGCAGCATATAGTTAGACTTTGTATGTGTGGATATGTATATGTGGTATGTCTTAGTTACTTTTTTATTGCTGTGAAGAGACACCATGACCAAGTCAACTTATAAAAAGAAGGCACTCAATTGGGGACTTGCTTACAATTTTAGAGGGTGAGTCCATGAGCATCATAGCAGGCAGGCAGCCATGGCACTAGAGCAGTTGCTAAAAGCTCCTATCCCGATTTGCAAGTTGAAAGCAGAGAAACAGAGTGGCCATGCCTGGCATGGGCTTTTGAAACCTCTGAGTTCATCCTAGTGATGAACACACCTCCTCCAAGAAGGCCACAAATCATAATCTTCTGAAAACAGTTACAGCAAGTGTGAGGACCAAGAATTCTGGTATATGACCCTAAGGGCCGTTCTCACTCAAACAACCACACAGTGTATGTATGTTTGTGTACATGTGTGTGCTCATTCTTATACCTGCAGAGGCTGGAGTTTGATCAATGTGTCTTCCTCGGGGGTTCTATACCTTATTTATTTTATTTTATTTATTTTATTATTTTATTTTATTTTATTTTATTTTATTTTATTTTATTTTATTTTATTTTATTTATTTCGGTTTTTCGAGACAGGGTTTCTCTGTGTAGCCCTGGCTATCCTGGAACTCACTCTGTAGACCAGGCTGGCCTCGAACTCAGAAATCCGCCTGCCTCTGCCTCCCAAGTGCTGGGATTAAAGGTGTGCGCCACCACTGCCCGGCTTTATTTTAAAATTAATTCATGTTGTCTGCATGCACGTCTTGCCTGCGTGTATATGTGTCACGAGCAAGCCTGGTGCTCCTGGCAGTCAGGAGAGGGTTTTGATCCCCTAGAACTGGAGTGTGACAATTGTGATGCTAGGAACTGAACCTGACAAGTGTTCTTCACTGCTGAGCCTTCTTCCAGCCCTCCACTCTATTGAGGCAATGTCTCATGTAGGCCAGGCTATCTTAAACTCCCTTTGTAGCTGAAGATGGCCTCCAGAGTGCTGGCTTTACAGACACCATAATGAGCATGTTGCCAGTTTTTGTAATTTTGCCTTCTAGGGCAGTTAGTTTTACAATTTTTTTAGAATGTTTTTATTCATATCTAATTATCAGCAAATTTCATCATTATATGTCCAAGTATGATTTGTTTTAATTTGTCCTCCTTGGCTCTCGGTGTGCTATTTTAAACTACAGACTTCAGCTATGGAATTTTCTGGTTTATTACCAGTGCTGTGTGGTTCATTGGCTCTCCCCCATATTCTCTATTTGCAGATGATATTAGGCCATCTGTTTCTAACATCTCTCAAGTGTTCTTTTTTTTCTCTTTTTCCCATGTCAGATGGATAATGTGCTGACATCATGACAAAATTCGAAGCGACACATCTCACACAGTAGCTGAAAACCTGCTCATTACACTTAGAAAACACAAGAGGGTCTCTTCCTAAGTGCCTCTGTCTTTGTCTTCCTGGATGATTACATTCGCTTAACAGGGTTTTTTTTTTCTTAAGTATGTTTAATATGTTTATCACATCCATGAAGTTTTTAGTATTTAGATGACTACATTTTTCACTTCTAGGAGTTTATTGCTAATTATTGCTTTAATTGAATTGAAAATTTCAATATGTAGCATTTTGATTATTGTTCAATTGAAGTGATTTAAATTTTAATTGTGGTTTCTTTGGTTCATATGAAATTATATTTCTCAATTTCCAAATATCATGGAAAGTTTGTAGCCAGTGCTTTTGTTATGAACATTTGAAGCTGTAGCCAGATAAATGCCCTTAATTATTAGACATTTGAAAGAAGTGGAGATTTCTTTTTTTTTTTTTTCCGAGACAGGGTTTCTCTGTGTAGCCCTGGCTGTCCTGGAACTCACTCTGTAGACCAGGCTGGTCTCGAACTCAGAAATCCACCTGCCTCTGCCTCCCAAGTGCTGGGATTAAAGGCGTGCGTCACCACTGCCCGGCAAATGAACCCTGGAGATTTTCTATATGGTTAGTTTTCTGTTGTGGTTTGGATCATTGCCCCCTAAAGGTCTGTGTTTTAGAAAGGCTTGGGCTGCAGGACAGCACTCTTTGGAGATAGCTCCTAGGTGATGGGAACTAATAGGCAATGCCATTGAGCCATTCCCTTGAAGTGGATTGTGGGACCACAGGCAGTCTCTGCCTGCTTCCTAGCTCATGAATTTAGTGGTTTGCTCTAGTACATGTGACTTGTGCTCACCAGGGACTGAGAGTAATGGGCTGATTGTGGGCTGGGACCTCTAGAATTATGAATCAAAATATTCCTTTTCTCTTTATAAATTGACTCCTTCAGGTATTTCATTGTAGTAACCTGAAGCTGACAAATATAGTAAATATTTTTTTTTGTAAATGTTCTGAATATATATGCATAAAAAGGATGTGCATTCAGTTCTCCAAAAACACAGAACCTCTGTCTCATGTACCTCTTCCTTCCACTCTGTTAAGACTTGATGATAGTGCAGAAACAATATGCATTTATGCAAACCATGGTTCATATTGCAAAGTCTGATCTTTCTTACCCTAGCTAACAGAATCGGCACAGCAGCAAGCCTACCTCCCAGGCACACCTCCCAGGCACAAGGCAGGCACGGGTAATCAGCAGTTGCATACATTTTGACTTAGCTGTTTGTTCAGTAGGATAGGAGTAATAAATACATTTTTAAGTTTAGAAGGGGCTTTTGAAATGTAACCCCATTGTAAGTCAATACCTGTATATATATTATACATATATGTATCCATGTAGAGATGTGTTCACATATCTATTATGCACATAGTGTGTGTCTATGCACATATTATATGAAGTGTCAAACTTCAATTTTGTTTCTCTAAAAATGTCATAACTGCCCCCACCATCTAATTATAAGAGTTTCTCTAGAAGTTTCTATTATTTTGCATGATTATATGTATAGTTGTGATTCAGATATATTTTCTTCTTGAAATTTGTTAAACTTATTCAATCTGAATTTGTTTCTTTCATCTTTCTAGACTATTCTCAGCAGCCTCTCAAATGCCATCTCTGCCGCCTCTTACTCCTGGGGCTTCAACCGACTGTACATTGGGCCGTCTTACTTGATTGTCCAGGTTCTACTAATCTGTTCCTGCTTTCTTTCTATGTCACATTCCTGCTAAAGTCTAGATACTTTTTGTAGCTTATTTTTCTGTTTACTTACATTCCCCCTGCTGTGTCCAATCTACTATGGAATCTGTCCATTAAATATTTAGCCATAGGCTTATAATTGTAATTTTAGAAGTTGTGTATGTGTGTGTTTCACAGATTCAGGTTCACTCTGCACACGTGCAAGGCTGCCTGCGTGGATGAGTTTTCTGCCGCACTCTGGCTGTAATCCTTGTACAGCTGCTGTTTGCACCGTGGTGTCTTCCCTCTTGTGTTTATTTGTTTGTTCCTTTCTACTCATTTTCTGTTTGTTTGCCTGCTTTTGTCCTTTGGTGTTATGAACAGGCTGTCCTTGAATTTTTGAACTCACTATATAGCCCAAGTGGCCTCAAATTTGCAGCTGTTCCTTACTGTTGGGATTATAGGCCTATGCCACCACACATGGCCTACTCATTGTTTTTTTAAAAAAATCATTTGAGTCCGATGAGGAAATGTCTTCCTTTTAGAAAAGATTGATATTACCTTCTGCCTGGAGTTAACTAACAGTCCATCTCACACAGAGCCCACAGCTCAGCACTTCAGAGACTCAGGGGTGTAAAGCAGCACGGCAACTCACTGAAACTGAAACTCATCTCGTTCTGTGCTTTTTACCCATTCTTTGTGCCGCTGTTGTGCAGACCTGGCTCACACAGTCGCTCTCTTAAACTGTTAACTGGGACCCACAGCATTAAACTCCTAGGATAAAGGGGAGAAGATGACCATGTTGGGAAGCAGCTCTTTTGGCATAGTTGCTTTTCTCTACACAGGTGAACAAACCCAAAGCCAGTTTCAGTGACTGACTCCTGGGCCTGAGTGGCTTCACTGTTGTCATCCTTCCTGGCTCCCTCTTTCTCAGCTTTTGCTCTAAGGGCTCCTGATTTCTTTTGGTGAGACAGGATCTTGTTTATGTAGCTCAGGCTAGCCTCAAATGTCAGTCAGTTCTGCGTTAGCACCCTGTATGATGAGAAATTTTGTTGCTTATTTACACTATTGAGATTTTTTTTGAGGGAGCTATATATAACAAGACCTTATTTGGAAGGCATAAAAAGCAAATTTTTAAATTTTTTAAGTTAAAACTTCAGAATTATATAGCTATAACAACTTGAAGTCTTAACTTCAAAGAGATAATTATATTTTCGCATCTTACCTCTCCTCTCTCTCCTCTCTCCAAGCCTTTCCATGCTACCCACCCGCCTTGTTGAAAGGATTAAAAGACATATACCATGTTTGTTTTCAGAATGTAGGTGTGTCTTAATGTTATTGGAAATAGCTGTTGACTGTTGATAGAAACAGACAACCCAAATAAGCAAAAATCCAACCCTTACTGAAGTCTTAAATGCATATAACCAAGGTCAGGCCTTTCCCCTTTCCACTGTAGTGGTCCTAACACGCACTTTTATTTATATCTGTGTATTTAATGACGAGGCATGATGCTGGCATTTAATTGTATTGTGTGTGCTTTATTTATGTATATGTATTTATATTTGCTTAGGTAGATATGATAAAATGTGTGTGTGTGTGTATCAGTTTCATCAAGGGCTGTATAAGGAATTTATGGTGAATTTTATTTTTTTCCCACCTATTCAGATGGTCATGGAATATACTTCTGTGGCGACTTTTTGGTGAGCTTACTTATATATCACTTAATAGAGCATCATCCCTTCATTTTTGTAATGAATATTCTTGGTCGTTGTGTTATATATCACATACTTAACATATTACTATAAACTGAGTAATTTTGAACAATAAACAGGTATTATATCACAGTCTTTATGGGTTAGGAGTCCACATATGATTTAACATATATGTCCATATGTGTCCTCCAAGTTTCTGTAGCGCAGTGTGTCACCTGGGACTTGAGTCTTACGTGGTACTTGACTGGGAAGGATCTTCCTCTGAGCACATGTGATTGTGAGCAGAATTTAGTTCTTTATAGATTGTCAGACAGAAGGTCCTTCAGCTCCTTGTCACATGGCCACTTCAATAAATTGCTCAGACCATGGCAGTTTGTTTCTTCTGACAGGGAGTTAAAGTATTTTCTGGGGAAGCCCAATGGCCTGGGTTTGATCTCCGCAGCCCATGGTGGAAGGAAAGAGCCAACTCTAAAAGCTGTCTGTCCTTTGCTGGTTACATGCATATGCTTAGTTACCTACTTAAACACACACTTAAAATTTTTAATTAAAAGACATTTTTTTTTTTAATAAAAACCACTAAGGGGACTGGAGAATGGATCAGTGGTTAAGAGCACTGACTGCTCTTCCAGAGGTCCTGAGGTCAATTCCCAACAACCACATGGTGGCTCACAACCATCTGTAATGGGGATTCAATGCCCTCTTCTGGTGTGTCTGAAGACAGCAACAGTGTACTCATATAGCCGGGCGTGGTGGCGCACGCCTTTAATCCCAGCACTTGGGAGGCAGAGAAAGGTGGATTTCTGAGTTCGAGGCCAGCCTGGTCTACAGAGTGAGTTCCAGGACAGCCAGGGCTATAAGAGAAAACCCTGTCTCCAAAAACCAAAAACAACAAAAAAAAAAAAAAAAAAAAAAGTCTTAAAAGAAACCAAACATATACTCACATAAATAAAAAAGCCTTAAAAAAACTAGAAGGCTTCGCAAAGTTTTGGTAATAGTTTCTAGATATGTGACAATAAAAAAACGACTGTCCGTCCACCTTGTTTTTTGAGACAGTCTCTCGCTAGGAGCCCTGGAACTCACTGATTAGGCCAGCGAGCCCCAGGTAGCCTCCTGACCCCACCTCTCCAGCACTAGAATTACAAGTGTAAATCACCGGGCGTAAGATGTTGCTAGGTATCAAACTCGGGTTCCTCCTGCTTGTGTGATAGTAACTAGATATTAGTCCTTAAAGTGTCAGTCACACACCAGTCATCATACATCTTGCATTTTTCTAGCTCTATGTTAGAGGAAGTCAAACATTCCACTCTAGATAGGGGTCATGGTTATTCCAGTCTAGCATTATGATTTGGCTGCAAGTGACAGAAAATGGCACAAATATGATAGACGGAACAACTTTAGGTCAGATCCATAGGGCTAGGTGCAGCTCTGTTTTTGGGAGAGTGAGGTCTTCAGTTTTCGCCACACTGTGGCACCATGCCTAAAAAGTTACCTTTCCTCCGAAGGTCGGAAGAAAGGAGCTAAGAAGAGGGTCAGCGGTACTCGGAGTCCCTTTCGGAGGATACCAGAGGACTGTCAGATATGCTTGCCCGTTGTATCCCACTGACCAGCCCTTCCTGCCAAGGAGGTTGAGAAATGCAGTCTTTATTTGCTCAGCAAAAATCCCGTTGCTGTGGAGGGATGCAGAAAGTGTGGGCACCACTGATAGCTTCTACCCATGTGACTTTAATGTACTGAAGCTTTAGTTTGCTCTGTGCTTTTGAAAAAATTTCATAAGGTTACCGTGGATTTTGAATTTGAAAAAATAATTCAAGGTTTAACAGTGACTACAGCTGCTGCTCTTTTTTCTTTTCTTTTATCCTTTTCTATTTGATACCAGGATTTTTTATTGTTGTAAATGCTGGAGATCTGACAAAGTCTGGCTTTTTCTTAGCCAAGTACATATTCCACTGTGTAAGGTTATCTTCTATTGTAACCTCACTGGATCTGGAATCTCCAAAGATTCACCTCTGGGGTCTGAGAGAGTGTTGAGACAGTTTAACTGGGGAGACCCACAGCCATTGGAGGTTAGCGTCATTGCTTGGGAGACAGTAAGTTAGCTGAGGATCAGTATCCATTGCTCTCTACTTCATGCTGTGCAGACACAGCACAACCACTTCTCCACACACTTCACAGCCTTGCCTTCCCACTGTGTCTCTTCCTAATTGTAGCCACATACACTCCTGCCCACAGGCTGTTTCTGCAAGGTGTTTTGTCCCAGCACCTAGGAGAGTGACTAATGCCACCATGGAGGGACAGTCTTGGCCTCCTGTATTTGTGTTTTTAAAAAAATTAATATGGGTATGGTGGGACACACATGTAAATCTGATTATAAGCACTATACTTGGGAAATTGAGGCAGGAGAATTACCATAAGTTTGAAGCCAGCCTGGGCTGCAATAAAGAGTTAAGGCCAATATGGGCCCCATAACAAGACTCTATTTTAAAAAAAATCAGTAGGACATGGTGGCACGTGCCTGTAGTCCCAGCATTTAGGAGGCAGAGACAGTGGAGTTTGAGGCCAGCCTGGTCTACAGAGTGAGTTTCAAGCTATCCAGAGGAAGCCCTGTCTTAAGAAAGAAAGAAAGAAAGAAAGAGAGAGAGAGAGAGAGAAAGAGAGAAACAAACAAACAAAGAAACAAGAAAGAAAGAAAGAAAGAAAGAAAGAAAGAAAGAAAGAAAGAAAAGAAAGAAAGAAAGAAAGAAAGAAAGGAAATAGAAAGAAAGGAAGTAGAAAGGAAAGAAAGAAAGAAAGAAAAGAAAAAAGAAGCAAGGGCTGGAGAGCTGGCTCAGCAGTTAAGAGCACTGGCTGTTCTTCCAAAGAGTTCAGTTCCCAGCAACCACATGGTGGCTCACAACCATCTGTAATGGGGTCCGATGCCCTCTTCTGGTGTGTCTGAAGACAGCTACAGTGTACTCACATACATTAAATATTTATTAATAAGTAAGTAAGTAAATAAATAAATAAATATTTTTAAAGAAAAAAGAAAGAAAATTGTGCAAGTGTGTGTGTGTGTGTGGTGTGTGTGTGTGTGTGTGTTTACCTGTTCTGGAAGTTAAACCCAGGGCAAATTTGTTACTATGTGATTTTTAATTATTATTATTTATTTGCTTATTTTCTCATTTAAGCTGCTCTGGAAATTAAACCCAGGGCTTTGCACATGCCAGGCAAATACTTTACCACTGAACTATGTGTTGCCAAGGGGCCTATGTGATACTTTGATGTCAATGGAATGGACAGGTTTGAAGGGCACTGTACGAAGAGGACTGAGCTAACCTAGGCCAGATGTGACAGGATATGAGGAAAAGAAACTTGGGAGGCTAAGGACTTGCTATATAATATAACATTTAATCGCTGAACAACCTGTGTACTGGCTTTACAGAAACGGGTATATTCCAAAGGCCCATAGATAATTTATGAAAGAATTGAATTATGAGCTCTTATGACCAAACCTGTGTCCTTCTGTAGTGTGAAGCGCTGACAGAATCTCACAGAGAGGAATTTTCCTCTGAGTGTTTTGAATGAGGTCTCATGTGTCTTTAATGGATGTACAACATTTGAATCTGATATTGGAGGATTATGGAGAGTGATATGAAGAGAGAAGGGTTGGGGTTGTGGGAGTCTCCTTGTTCAGGCTGGTTCCCATATCCAGAGTGGTGATCAATGTGCAGCTACATCTCCCTCTGGTGAGCACAAGATGTGTGCCAGGAGGTATCTAGTCATTGTTCTATTGCTGTGACAAAACACCATGACCAAAGCAGCTGGGGAGGAGAGGGTTTATTCAGCTTATGCCCCACATCACAGATGATCAGATGATCAGAGGAAGTCAGGACAGGAACGCAGGCTGGCTGGGAACCTGGAGGCAGGAGGTGAAACCATGAACAGGTGCTGCTTACTGGCTTGTTCCTCATGGCATGCTCAACCTGCTTTCTTATACAACCCAGCACCACCAGTCCAGAGATGGCCTCACCTACCATGGACTGGACCCTCCCCATCAATCACTAATTAAGAAAATGCCTTATAGCTGGATCTTATGGAAGCATTTTCTGAACTGAGGCTCCTTCCTCTCTGATGACTCTAGCTTGTGTCAAGTTGACAAAACTAGCCAGTACAGGAGGTGGCTGTGAGACATTCGAAGAATAAGTCTCATTAGCAGCTTGATAATTGCAGGCTCTTCCCATTGGGAGTGTAGCCTAAAGCCTAAAAACAGCTCGGACCAAATGTTTAGTGGATAGGGAGGAAGTTCAGTTGGTAACATGCACAAACAAGAGGACCTGAGTTCAGATCCTCAGCACCCATGCAAAAAAGCCAAATATGGCGTGTGTCTGTAAACCCAGAGCTGGGGGCAGAGACGGGGGTCCTCGGGGCTTGCTACCTAGACAGACAGTTTAGCTGAATTGGTGGGCTCCAGGTTCCGTAAGAGACCTTGTCTCAGAGAGAGGGAGAGAGAAGAGGTAGGGAGTAGTTGAGAAATACACCTAATAATACCCTCTGTCGTATGCACCTGCACACAGGCAGACAGAGATGAGACACACACACACCATGTGGGAAAAAGAGGAATAACTGATTTGACTGTTGCTAGCATATTTTAATAAAAAAACTATCAGCAAAGAGGTGGTAGCACAAGCATTGTTCACAGCACTAGGGAGTCAGAGGCAAGCAGATCTCTGTGAGTTCGAGGACAGCTAGGGCTGTTTCACAGACAAACTCTGTCTTGAAGAAAACAAAACAAACAAATAAATAAAATATCTATCCCTTCTGAGAGGTTTTTCTCTGATATTTAAGTCACGAGGTCCTGGATGGGAGTCTTCCTACATTGAATTTATAAGCCTCCTGTCAAGCACTTTTAAAAAAACATTTTGTATGTTGAATTTTGATCAGCTAAAAGTTTCTTCCCAACTCCACTTCTGCTGGTGACAGTCTTCACTACTTAGAGAGGGAATTGTTCAGGCTAGGGAGAGGGCAGTAACTGAGAGACGCAGGAAATACTGACCCTGTGCCCATGGCTCCCATCTCTTCAGCCCTGCACTGACGTTTTAGAGGGGGAGTTTCAGTTTCAGGAAGCTGGCTGTATCTCATCTTCTCAGAAGCATGCAGTGTGTTTAGTGAGTAAAGGTGCTGTCGTGTGCTGTAGAGCAGGAGGATGGCCTTGTGTTGGACAATCCATAGTCCCTTTGTTTCAGGGAACTCTCCAAGAGTGATTCCCAGGCTGTTCCCCACTGCGTTTCACTTGAGGTTTAAGGCTAATTTATTTCTATCCCATTTTCTCCCCACCTTTACTCTGCATTTAATCAGTTGCTGTGGTTCCATCACCGCACAGCCAGGCTGCTGGGAAAGGATCATACCCTAGGCCTTAGCCTCCATCTAGAGCATCTGGTTCCCGTCCCAGAAAGCACATTGTCTTGAGCCTTCCTACTCTGACTGGAAACTACAAGATGATTTAGTCTATAGAGACTTCTGACCCAGAGTCTGCTCTGTACCAAACCCACAAAATGAGAATACAGAAGACTTAAAAGAATGAAACAAAGCAAAATAAAGGGGAAAACGGCTGGCAAACATGTCAAAAATGAAATGAAAGTGTCTGCCACGTCCCTGGGAGCCTCCCTTGTTACCTTTGTGACCTGGTCCTCCAAATTTTCACCACAGGGAGTTGAGACCAGAGCCTGCTGAAGTGGGGCATGAGAGGAGAGTTCTGGGGATTCTAGAGGAATGTCATCATAGTGGTTACTCTGCAACCATACTCTAAGCAAGTGTCATTTTACAATCTTCCTTATTTTGATGGGAAACTCTTTTGGGTAAGCATACACCCAACTTAAAGCAGGAGCTGAGATTCAAAGAAAGCAAGGCTGAGAAGATGGACCCAGGAATAACTTTGTGGGACATTTCTCAGCCAAGAAGGCAAGAGTAGGTAAGGTTTGAAGCATACGTGTGCCACTTAATATGGAGCCCTTGCTGCTTACATGCCTTTGCCAAGGAACTGGGAACAGCTGATTAGTGGCTGGATGAAGGGCCTCACTTCCCACTCAGTGCCTCTGCAAAAGAGATTTGTTCAAAACCAGCGAGCCAGCTGGCAGCAGAATGAGAAGATGAGTCAGAGGCTCAGTTTCCAGGCTAGGATTCAGCTTTCATGTGGCATTTCTTGCCCAGTTACAGAACTCCAGGGATCTGAGGGGACATGTTCCTGCAAGGATCACCCAAAGCCCCTTCTCAGCCCTGTGACTCACTGTGAATTGTTACTTTGTAAAGGTGAGAAATTATTGGATGCTGATCAAGCGAGAGGGTGCCTACTGGGGCAACAGGGCGAGCTATAGGAAGTCCAGCCTTTATTCTCAGCCTTTCCTCTCTCCATTTGTCCTTTTCTCCCCCCCTCTTCCTTTTGTTTCCATATTCATCTTCTTTGCTGCTCCAGCCTGTCCACAGGTAGGTCTGATATCCACCCAGGGGTCTCTTTCTCTTGCTATGGCTGCTCTTGCTTCTGTGTTCTTGAAGTCTGTTCATGAAGGCTCGTTAAAGCCATGCAGTTAAGACATGTGAAAGACATGTTTTCCCATGGAATATATTGATTTGTGTCTGAGTTACTTTACTTAAATGTTGTATCTTTAACTCTGATTGGTAATAGAGTCACATGGTTCAAAGTGCATAGGGCACAAAGGGGCATGGTGACTCTCAAGCCTCCCTGTGCCAGGTACCCTCCCCTCAAGGCAGCCACTGTTGCTGTTTCTGCCAGAGACACTTACTCATATTTGAGTCATTTTTACATAAAAGGCAAATACACGATGATTCTTCTTTGTTACTAAGTTCCTTTTATTTAATTAACTTTTTAGTTGGTGTGCAAAAATATGTTTTGTTTTAATGTTTTTATATATCTAAAATCCTGTACTTTGCTCATTTAGAGACATGATTCCATAACACATCTTTCCTCATCTAGTACTATACTTTAAACATCATGCTTTATCAATCCATGAAGATGTTCTTAGGAGGTAATTTTTTTTTTTTGTAATTATAAAATGGCTTAGCTAGAAGTTTTTGAGAAAATGCTTACATTGACACATTTTAAAATGACAGTGCTCTAATTAATTAGACTTATTACTAGGCAAAATTTATTGTTCGGATGGAGGAGGTATTTGATTGTTGTGTCTATGAAATGATTACTGGTGGCTTTTTAAAGTCAGTATGACTCACAAAGCATGTTTGATGTTAAGTTTGGCACGACTGTCATTAGTCCTGATTGGGAGTTTGTGTAATTCAGGATCTTATTTTGAAAGCTGTTAAGGCATAAAGCAGCCACATATAGTTCCTTCTTGGCTGCAATGCATCCTTTATGGGTCCATTTTAAGAAAACCAGTTCAGAGCCCACAATGTTAGACCCCAGCCACCAGGAGCTGAGCTAGGCTTTGAATAGGCCACAAGCTATGATTTCACCTGCAGTATACATTTCCCTGTTGAAATCACCAGTGAGTCTGGCCTGCCTTCCAGACCAGGAGGTCGGCTGGCTGAGCCCTGACCACCGCTCTGCTCATGCTCCTTGTAAAGAGACTGTCTTCAGGATATAGGAGGTGATTGAGCAGACCCTGAGTACTTGTCAGGAGAGCTAATAGTGCTTTTGGGAGAACCAGGCTGCTTGTATATAAGATAAAAGCCGTATTTCTTGTCTTGTAGAGAAGTGGGGGCGCTTAGAGTCCTCAGGCCAGCTGGAGAGTTTCAGAGGTCCTGAATGCTAAAACAGTGTGGTCTCCTCCTTCCCCTCTTGGATAGATTACTTAGAATAAAATAGCTCTAAACTTTAAGTAACTTAAGTCCACTAGTCCCAAGATAGATGACTAATTATATTTCTTAAAATAATATATAAAATATCAAATCAGCTCCATTTCTTTCCATAATTTTTAGGATATCCATGCTTTGTCCAAGGATAACCTTGACTCTCTTTGTTATATCATTCAACTCTAGGAGTGGCTGATTCTCCAAAGGACTGCCTTCTTCTTACAGTTTTATTGGGGGGGGGGGGGCTAGAATTATGATGTCAAAAATTCTGAAGTTTCTAAAAAATGTTATTTTACTTAAAAGTATCTTTATGCAAACAGAAAATTAAAATACCTCTGAAGATATTTTTCAAGAAATACATTTTGGTTTTTAGTACACTGTGATGAAATCAGCCTTAATTTCAGTTCAACTAGTGTGTAAAAACACACAGTGAGTGATTATTAGTCTCTGAAGGAGGCAAGACAGATGGAGCCCAGAATGGAATTGGCTTTATGATTAATTGAGTCCTTAAAGAGTTGAATAGAGTTAGAGCTGATCTGGCCCCATCAGAGCTCTGAGACGTCAGGTGCTGTCCTGAGCCCAGGAGAGCAAAGGACACAACGGCCTAGATTTATTCTCTACTAAAGTGAACTGGTTATGTGCAGCAGACAGTTCCCAGTTTTAAACCATTGATGCAGGATAATTGGAATAGAAACAAACAATCTTAGAACCAGATCACAGATACTTGTGCAAGTTGCCTCTTAAATCATTCAGAGCCCATGATTTGTTCTGAGAATTCTTTATGAGTGAATCACTGAAACTCAACATCTGGAGCTGTCCAGCTAGGAGCAGAGGAGAGAGGAGAACTGAGAGCTGCATGGAGTTGGGAACTAGTGTAATTCCAGGCTGCTTTTCTGTCTTTGGGGGCAGAAGTCTGCCAGAGAGTAATTTTGCTCTTTTTTTCTTTCTTCTTTCCAGCAGGGATGCATAATGTATAGATTCAAAATAACTACCTCTTCTCCATAGTGAATAGATGGGTGTGTTCTTTTTAATGTTTGGAGCAAATAGACACCTAGGGTAGTTGCTGCCTGTGGGGGCCTTGAAAAGCAGGGAGAGGGGAGGAAGAAAGCCTGACGCTGCAGGATCACCAAGCCCATGAGGACCAAGGGCTCTGCGGAGTCATGCTGGGAGGCCCTACTAGTGCCAAACATACTCTGGTGAGCTTCACAGCCAGGGATTTGCCTTCAGAGCCAGGCAGAGTTGAGAGAGGACGGAAGCCATGTTTCCTCCCAACACACCATCTGACCAGTCTGTAACCACAGTGTGGAGAGACATCACACTCAGACCCCAGCATGACTCTGATCTGAGCTCAGAAGACTGACATATGAAACACAGACTCGTCTACAGAAAGCTGATGATAAATTCTCATGTTAGTTCTCTAGGATTTTAGTTTTCCTTTGTGTAAAAACAAGAGGAACAGACAGCTAAGGTTCTTGCTAGTGAGTTAGGTGTCTTTCAAGTGCTAGTACCCGTGCCAGATCCCTGGCAGAGTGCCAGGTGTAGGAATACCGCCTCCTGCCAGGCCAGGCTCACCTTTACCTTTGAACTGTACTGTTTTCCTCTCTGTGTTTTTTTCCATTTTGAGCTCCTGTGAGTCAGGCTGCAGGCAGCTCATTTACATAAGAGTCAGCCAGAAGGAAAGCAGTTGAAGTCTGCTTTCATTTTGTGGTGGGAGGTGTTTTCCTGTTGAATTGCTAACCAGGCAGGTCAGTGGGAATCAAGGGCTTTCACTTATCCCTAGATGGAAACTAGCACAGCAAAACATGAGGGGAAGAAGAAGGGAGAAAGGAAGGAGGGGGGTGCATCTGTACTGACATTTTTCAAACTGAACACACTTAAAAGGCAGTATTCCCAAGGGAAGGAGAGGAGGTTCCTTACTCTCACATTAGCAATGTTAAAATCAAGGCTCATGTCTAACCCTTGTGTTATAAGGTGTCTACCAGAGAAGACCACTTAGACACGGGTTCAAGCCAATAGAAAGTCTTTTTTAGCCGGCCTGTGATTATACTGTGTGTTTGGGACCTGAGTGCAGAACTGTGTCTTTCTCATGGTGAGCTTTTAAGCATAAAAACTTTGGGTTGACACACCTCAGTTAGCAAGAACAGTTAGCCAGAAGTGGCTAAAAAGAAGCCCAAAAGTATGCTTAGTACATTTAGAGACTTTCACAGAACTATGGACTTCGATGGATTAAGTTGTTCTCTATTTGGCTGGTGGTACTGACTACATGCAGGGTTCCAAGGCCTGAATGCTACTTCCATTATTAACTAGCTGTGGCTACAGTCGGGGGAGGGGGGTTGGGGGGAGGGGGGAATCTGTTACACAGGAAAGCTCTAATCTCCACTTCCATACTGCCATGCTGTGAGTTGTCTTGATCTCACTGGTTACTCTGACTATAGTGTCCATGGAGTTTAGTTTGTCTGTATTGCTGAGGTCCCTTTTGTGAACAATAGCACTGAGAAGTATCAGATCCCTGAGCCCCAAACAGACTTCAGTCTGGTGAGGGATGTATCCTACACAGGCTGTCTCACATCCCCACTTAGGCCCCAAGAATAAGCAACACTTGGGGTTTTCTCTTTTGTCTGGATATGAGCTATGACAGAAAACCTGGCAATACCATTCACTCCTCATTGCCTGAAACTCAGAGGCCTCAAGAATATGGGGGAGAGGGAAGCGTGGTGGTACAATGTCAGTCTTTCCTTAGAGAGTGCAGGGTCTAGGAAGCATCCTCACGTACTGGAGCCTGGTTCTTTTCTCCTGTCTGCCTTGAGCACCATTTCTCTAGGGTTCTGGTAATGCTTCTGCTCTGCTTAGTGGTTAGAGGACCACTTAGGTTCCTTATTCTGTTGGTTATATAAAGCAGAAGAGGAATGGTTTTTAGTGTTTTCTTAGCCTTTGACTTCTTAGACCTTCATTGGAACCTAACCAGGAAAGCATTCTAGCCACCTTCTCAGTCCTCCAATATAGCTCAGTGTGATTAAAAGCCTTTTATTTGGTGTCCAGGGTGACGCAGCTCATAGCCATCCTGTTCCAGCTGTCTATGGGCAAGGAGTATACCAGGACAGCCGTGCTGTTTCCAGCAGAGATCATTCCCATGGGGATGGGTAGTTAGGGCCTGTCTGGGGTCCCTGTCGGGAGGGATGCCAAAGAGGCTTGTGTGAGAGACTCCCTCTTCATGGCATTCACAGTTCCTGCCAGACCTCCCTGCCCTCTTCTCCGCCTGGGCCCCTAGACTCTGCTATCCAGGTGGATGAGTGGCTGCATACAGCCAACAGTTGGTGCAGGGATACTCATTCCAGTAGAACACGGTTGCAGGACAGGCATTTGCTCCACCGTAAATCTCCTGTAGAAATCCTAAGGAAAAAGTCTTGTCCTTGCCTTGCTCCCTTTCCGCATGGCACTGTGGTCTCTGGACAGCTTGGTGAATGTGATTCTTTCAGGAAGGGGAGAACTAAGCCAAGTTGCAGTCATGACTGAGAGCTTCTCACTGAGGAAAATGCTTTGGAGAATTGTACCTGATGCCATTTACTACCATGGATGTTTTGTTAACAGTTTGGTTCCCTAAAGAACCATACTGGGGAAGCCAGAGCAGCAGATAATGCATATCCAAATATGCAGAGGGACCCAAGGGCTAAAAATACCAGGGTCTCACTGACTAGTACCTTGGCCCAACCCCGGGACTCTCGCACTCTTATTTGGCCACAGGGAAATTCTTCCTACAACTGCTGAGGCGATGGAGAGATAGATGAGATGCCACTATAAGATGGCACGATTATCTTGAAAGAAGAGCAGTCTGTCTCTGCCAGTTGTTGTTTTAATAATGACACTTGGAAATCAATAGGGCAGCACTCTGGGAGCTGGTGTACTGCCCGAGCATTTGTTTTCCTGTTGACTCTCACCTTTCCTCTTGCCTGCGGAGACAGGCTGCCTTCACTGTGGAATACCTTGCTTGTGGGTAGGAAGGAGTGTTGAGGTAGTGAGCAACCGTGGGCCGTGGTCAGGAGAAATGCATTTGGCCACTGTGCTTGCTGGTCATGGCACACAGGAAGCCAGTTCATCTGACAAATGTTTACTGAATTGCATCTCTGTTATGCTCTCAGGAGACAGGAAGATGCATTTGGCACAGCTACTGTTTCTAAATGTTTAGTCAGGGAAGAAATGAAGACTGCTTAGAAATGCAAGCACCTGTGTGGCAGGCACCAAGGTAACACATCTGCCATATATTCTCAGTGGACCTGGGCAAGCACATACTCTTGGACAGCCAGGACAGTTATTTTCACTTTAGTGGCCTCTGGCCCTGACACCAGACCTGTCTCTGCCATTGCTGTATCATTGACTCGGAGTTCACACTGTCTGGGGGAGCACTTTGGTTTTGATTCTAGAAGGTCAGATCTCCTGGAGTCTTTTACAATATGGTTCCCTTCAGTTAACTACTAATTTGGCATTAAGGAGCTGTTCTGGGGAATCTGAGGAGCCTCCCCTCCTGGAAAGTTAGGGTCTTTATATCACAATCACATGAATAGTAGTGACCCATATATCAAGGAGAAATGGGCAAAGATTTTGGTATAATCATATATTTATTTTTAATTGAGAGGGGAGATTTTTTCCTTTCTATTTTATTCCCTTATATGGCATGAGCCTGTCTTGTTTTCTAATTAAAAGATAGGAGATGTAAAATTAAGACCTAGAAGATGCTACTGTATTTTCTGGTGTAAGTCCTTTGAATTCACAAGCCAATTCTCACGGTGTGTGTCCCACTTCAGCCTTCACAGCCTTGAGTTTGGGGATGTACTCTGTAGTTGCCTAGATCCCTCAGCCTGGTGATGGCAGGCCTTGCTCAGAGGTAGGGTGGCCAGGCGCACTTCAGAGCTGTGTCCTCCCTGCTAGGGCTGAGCAAGTGGTTCTCCTCCCGCATTGCATGCTACTCCCAGGTTGCCATCCTCTCTCCCTGGGCTGAGGACCCAGGGACCCTTCCTCATGGATCGAGGGATCTAGCTTACCCTGGGGTTAGCTGCAGAAGCCACTCTCCAGCTATGTCGGGAAGGATTAATGAAGTTTTAATTCAGTGTGTTTTCACATTTTTGTTTAAGCTCAGTGGTTTTGAAGAAAAAGGTAAGTTGCTATTTAAACTGTTTCTCCAGGTCTGACAAGGAAAAAAAAAAACCGAAGGAGCTTAACTCAAGAAGAACTTCTTGAGCTCAGTGTGAGCTAAGAGTCACCCCAGACTTGGCTAGTGATTCACTCTGTGCTGAGGACAGCCAGGGCAGAGTGGGAGGTGTGAGCCTGCTTGGCTCTGGGGAGAGCTTAACCTGCAGTAAAGCGATGTCAATGGGGACAGGAGCAGAGCCAGCCTAGAGAGTGTCCAACCAGGGGCTGTCCCTGCACACGCTGCCCTTCAGCCTGGCCCCTGGCTTTTACATCTGGGCTCAGGATGACTGCTCTGAATCAGACCCTCTGGTATGGTTCCAAGTACCAGGCATAGCCAGACCAGTTGATATTCTTACATTCCTGGGGAAGCCTCAGAGGATAATTAATGGCAGTAGGAAGAGCTTGATTGCCCTCAGGGAGGACACTAGATTCATGATGAAGTTGGAAAAATCACTTAGGAATATGCAGAGCTGGAAGGTGGGCCCTAGTGGTGTCCTGCTGGGACCAGCCTCATGCTGCCCTTGCTCTCACTGGCCCCTGGACCTCTTGGCATCTAGACAGCCTATAAGTTTGTTCTGAGCTGCTGAAAGAAGGGTGTCTTCTGTGGTGTGTAAAGTTAGGCCTAAGTCCCTGAAGACCTTTAAAAGGGAAAGTCTCTGTTAAAAGACTGCTGATAGGCTGTTGACTAGAGTCTGATGGAGAGTCAGAGTGTGTGTAATGTGCTAAACTGGGGTAGGAAAGCCTATATCATTTCTCTCTTGAAACTATATGGCAGGAAGAGACCCATTGTGAGTCCTTGGAGCAAAATGGTACTTGTTAAGTTGTGTATGGTGACACATACTATCATCATAGCACTCCGGGGGCTAATGCCAGAAGACTGTGAGTTCAGTGCTAGCCTGGGCTATATAGCAAGTTCCAGGCCATTCAAGGATACTGTAGTGCCGGGCAGTGGTGGCGCACGCCTTTAATCCCAGCACTTGGGAGGCAGAGGCAGGCAGATTTCTGAGTTCAAGGCCAGCTTGGTCTACAGAGTGAGTTCCAGGACAGCCAGGACTACACAGAGAAACCTTGTCTCGAAAAACCAAAATAAAATAAAATAAAATAAAATAAAAAGGATACTGTAATGATCCCTGTCTCATAGAAGAAAAACAGGGTCAAGCAAGATGACTCAGTGAGTAAAGGTACTATAATCAGTCTTACAGACCTGTGGTCAATCCTCAGGACCCACGTAGTAGAAGGAGGGTTGTCTTCTGACTTCTGCATGAAGACTTACACAACACACACACACCTAATGGATTAACGTTTTAAAGAGACTTTAAAGAAAGGGGCAACTTTCGTGGATTGGGAATATGCTAGGGCTTTTCCCTTTCAAAGAGGCAGAATGACTCCATGGATCCACTGATGTGAACGGGAGTAATTCACCTCAACGTTGGCTTTCTATCAAAGGTACTGATGTTCACAGGGTGGGAAGAACTTATTCCAATCAGTGCTCCGGTGAGAAGATTCAGTGAGCACTGAAATCCTGCAAGGAACTGGCAATCTGGGATCCCTCTTGGTGTTTTAATACTATATGAATTTCCTACGTGAAATAACTCGAGTGCTCACAGGTGCTAGGGTCAAAGTGGATCAACACAATCAGAGTCCTGAACTGGCCATGAGCAAACCCGACCTGCCTCCTAATTTATCCCTAATTATTGCCTAGTATGGTGGTTTGAAGGGTATAAAACAATACAAACTCTGAAGGGTCTTGATTCATACAAGTTTGAGTCTCTACACATTCCTAGGCTATTCGTTTGGGAAACAATACTTTCCTTCTTTTGACAGTATCCTCACTGGTACAGTATGGTCAGGTGACACTGTTAAATTTACCTGTTTACCTGCCAGATAAGTCTGGTTATTTGCTTGAGACTAGCTCCTCAGTCCCATTCATTTTGGCCCAGGGTCGCACACAATATAAACAGTGTACTTCTCCTGGAAAGGAAGAGTTCACTTTATATTGGGATTAGCATATGTAGTGCCAGTGGCCATCAGACTCCCTGCCTGGAGAGGGAAGCCATACCTAGAGAGGCAGCCTGAGAGAGGCCCTCTCATTTCCCAGAAGCTGTTTGCCTCTGTCATCCTGCCTTTTGATGAAACTCAACAAATTTCATTCTCCTTAGATGAGTTTGAATTTAGTTTCATTAACACTTGTGGTGGTAAACATCTTTAACCCCAGCACTCAGGAGGCAGAGACAAGCAGCTCTCTGAGTTTGAGGGCAGCCTGGTCTACAGAGTGAGTTCCAGGACAGCCATGGCTACACAGAGAAACCCTGTCTCAAAAAGCCAAAACAACAAAACCTAAATCAAAGACAAAACAAATAAACCATAAGTCCTTTTATAAAACAGATTCCAGATGATCTGTTTGCTCCCAAACTCCATGTTCAGGGATCTGTTTTCTTGGTGCAGTAGCATACCTAATCTGTGCCTTACGCACAGTGGGTGCTTGCCCATGCTCCATAGGTATTGACAGAGTTTCATCTGCTGCCGGCTACTGGAAGGAACGTGAATATCCTGATCCCATCATTTGTTCTATGTGTGTCTCTGTTCCTCTCTGTCTGCTTCAGACAGATAACTACGGTCAATCTCTCTTTGCAGGGCCTTGCCAACCACACTGGTGGGGACTTTATTGGTTTCCTTTAGGCTCTGGTCTTCCAGATGTAGACAAGAGACCATTTTCCCATAGTATAGCACTGCTTGTAGCCAGGGGACTGATTATCTCTCTCTGAAACCAGGCCATCCCCTGGGCCTATCTTGAGCTGGTACGTAGTTTATTGTGCCTAAACATCAGGGAAATGTGAGAGATTCTTGCCCCACTGCCTCTCTCCCAGGCTGCTTGTGCCAGCTGCAAAGCCCTCATGAGGCTGTTAGGTGTCTCTCTGTGGCAGATTCATTGTTCCATATTTTTATTTAATTACTTACTTTTACAGCTCTCAGAATAAATCTAATTATCCATCTGTTATGCTACATTATGGCACTGCAGTTCATGCAACTCTCTCTCATTGTGTGATATTTGTCAACTTGACCTTGCCCTCTTCCAGAGCTCTTGCCCCTTTGTATGGCTCAGTGCCAGGTTCTCAGTGGGCCCTTGCAAAGTCTATTAGGACCCAGGCAAAGCTACTTCAAGTTGCTCAGAACTGAGGTTGGTAGAGGTCTGAAGGGAGAAGGGAGGGTCAAGGAGCCATCCCTGAGGTCGTGCTGATCTCACGAGAGGCTGGAGAGTTTGGTGGAATGCCAGAAGAAAGCAGAAGTTCTTGCCACTGCTCCAGTCCCTCCCCAGTGGGTAGCCAGATGAAGTCCGGCTGAAGGGAGGTGACACTGGCCACCTGTGGGCATATGTGTGCACTGCCTAGCCGTAGATTGAGTTACAGCTGGCATGATAGATGGCAGAGGCAGATGTTTGATTTATTAGAAACGATTCCAGGAGCCATGTGGCGGTCACTAGCCTCCCAGTCTTTGTCTCTCTTTCTCCTGTCTAGAAATTATATTAATATGATTAGAAATTAATTTGTTGGTTTTAAATATTAGTTTTTTATTTATAGGCAATTATAAGCATTCCCAGAGTGCTCTGGTGGTGATTGGACAGCTCTACTGTCTCCCTTTTCTCAAGTAGCCAGGGGGTCAAGGATGGTGGGGGCACATGAGGGGCCTGGCCAAAGGAATCAAACAGAAGAGGAAGGAGAGGGGGAAGAGAAGGTAAAATTCAAGACATTGGTTGGGGTGGTCTTTGGTAAGCTCATAGACTGGTGAGGCATTCAGTAAGGGAGAGAGATCATGGGACAAACCCATCTCTGTACCTGGTTAACAAGGCTAGACACTCCAGGCTTTATTGTCTCAATAGACCTGGGGATCCAACAGATACAAGGCTGGCATCATCTCCCTACATAGCTTTTACTGCATACATGCATTGGATTGGGCTAGACATCTTGAGTGAGGTTGCATGTAATGACATAACAGAGCACAGTCCCTGTTTTCAAGGGACTTCCTAGTGTGTCAGAGAAGCTGACGAGCAGACTGGTAAAGTATCGAAGGAGAGAGTAAAGGCATCAGGAAAGCAGAGCAGGGCTGCAGGGAGGGGCATGTGGTCCTGGAATGTCTCTGTGGAAGTGGTGTGTGAGGTAAGACTTGAAGGAATAGGAACTAGACAGCTGAAGATGGCATCAGGGAGGGGGATGGGGACGGGCTCCTGGGGTGGGCATGGGAGAGGTTGCTGTAGAGAGAACAGCATATTTAAGTTGAGAATGTCCCTGGGAGGAGGAGGCCCTCCTTCACTAATAGGTTGTTTTCAGCAGACTTCCTGAATGGCTTCCCTGTGAGCCACTCTGCTTCGGCTCCATTCTGCTGTCTCACCTAGGAGCCCTCTACTCAGGTGACATCACTGACCTTCTCCCTTACACATGCTCCATTTCCAACCAGAATGTCACCAGGTTGGAGCTCGTCATAGCCCAGTGCCTAGGCCTTCCATCTCTCCCTTTCTGGTTAAAACTTGGCAGGCACCAAAGATTGCCGAATCAGCTCACAGGCCTTCACCCTTCACAGTCCCAGTCCCACCCACCCCAGACACATGGCCTCCTCAGCCAAGTTTTTCCTATCATCAGAGCCTCTGGTGATTTTCTCTAAATTCCCCTCATTCCAACAAGCAAGATTCAGTGACTAATTGCTGGTATTTTTTCCCTCAAGACTCTATTTATATAGGCTGTCGTGTTGAGGGATGGGGGAGGGGACTCAGCCTCTGGGAGGGTGCACGGTGCTGTTCTTGGCTCCTGCCATCGTTAGACTGCAGCCCAGTGGCACCGACATCCACACATCATTTTTATTTTCTGGGTTTTTTTGTTTTGCTTTTGTTTTTTGTCATTTCAACATTTGACTCTTTGAACATCTAACGTCCTCTTATGCTCCGTCCTCACAGAAGATTGTTGTATTTTGTCCCCACTGAAGCTGCATTTTCCTTTTGTCAGATTTTTCACTTTCTTCTTTATTGTATTTTGATCAGTGTGGCCGTTTAGGTCTGGGTTTTATTGGGAGCTTTTCATCTTCTTGGCAGTGGACCTCACAGCCTGTTCTCTGCAAAAGCTGTGCTCTGCTGCCTGCCCAGAGGCCAGCCCTTCCTGACCATGGCGTGAGAGAGACTAGCTTGCTGTAAGTCCAGGGATGCTCTTGCTTGTGCTTCTCAGCCCAGGGCATACATCGGAAGCGCCTGAGGGTTGCTAAATGCAGATGGCATTCACCTTCTCCACAGTTACTGATCTAGCAAAGCTGGCTTGAGGCCTGAGAATTTGCCTTTCTGCCTAGTTCCCAGATACTGCTAGTGCTGCTGGCCAGAGAGCAGACTTTAAGAACCATGCTTCAGAGCTGTTTGACTCAAGCCTGGCATGTAGCACAGGAGAGGTAGACTGGCAGAATGTGCAAATGGTTTCTTCTCCCCATTCTGCATCAAGCTCTGAAATGAAACGATGGATTGATGTTGGCAGTGTCGTCATGACGTGCTGTGAGTCCACTGTCTTGTGTGACACCCACAGTCGTCCTCTGGGGAAGTAGCTTGGTATCTTGACAGAAAATGCAGGTAAGAAAGACACTGTCTTGGCCTTCCAGCTAGCAGCTCACTGTGAATGCCTGTCCTTCAGACCCTCATACTGGGGCCTCCAGGACTCTGCTCCAAATGTGACAGTGGAGAAATTACTTAGCTCTGTGACTCAGTTTGTGCACCTGCCTCACTAGGTTGTCAGGAGGACAGAGCTGGCATTGGAGAAGTGCTTGAGAGCTATTGAATGGAGGCGCCCCAGAAGCTGTTCTCCTCAGGACTGGAGCAGTGCCTTCATTCTTGCGTTCTGTCATCAGAGGCCCAAGAACCTGAGGAGGGTATAGAGGGTGTACCACTGGCCCCCAGCCAGGGCCCAGAACCTAGAAATGAGGCTTGCTCACTGGAAACCTCTTCTCTGTTCTCTACCTAGAGAAATGGCACAGGAGCTGAAGGTGGTGCAGTGGGGGATGGGCAGGGTCAGCGCGTGCAGTCTGAGGCCGGGAGGACTGGCAGGAGCTGAATCTGATTCCAGTCTCTGTGGCATTTTCTTCTGCAAGGTTATTTATCCCTCTGTGTAATCTGGCTTTAACTTGTTCCCAAGAACCTTTGCCCTAACTCAGCATTCAGGTTCTATGAAAGGTACTTGAGGTCTTCCATAGAGCCTAACACAAGGCCTTATACAGATAGTGGCTGGACATGTTCTCTTCCTGCCTCTTACTCAGTGCAGTGATTAACAGAACCAGCATTCACTATTCTTGTCCCACTTAAGTCAATAAATTATACCCTACTTAGGTGTGACTGTTCCTTCCAATCAAGGGGCAGTGTGGCACTTTAATAGGGTACCCTGAAAAACTGAACTGTCTTTAAGACTCAAAGAAATAAATCTCAGATGGTAAAATTTGAAGCACTTTTATGCCCTAGTGGGCAAGAGCATTGTCCCACAATCCTGTCGTGGGGATCAGAATTGAAGGCTATTATGGGTCACAGTGTGTCTGCACTTAGATTTCATGGGACTGCTGGGCTTCATGCAAGTGTCTGACACACACAGAAAGAAAGGGCAAAGCTCTGCCTAGCATTTCTCCCCCTCACCCCATAAGCTCCAGGTTCACCTTACCCACAGTGCCCCCTTCAGCTCCGGCTGGGACCCTGACCCCAGTTCCCAGGGTCTTCCAGTTTAGATTTCTGCTTATCTCAGGCCCTGCCCCTATATCCTGGATGTGGACTGTGCTAGGATCAGGGTCCAGGCCCAGCCATGGTTCCTGCTGCTCACATCCAGGCAGGCTGTCATGGTCCCATGTGCCCATGTGCAGGCAGCTCAGAACTGCTTGCACATGCCAGTCCACATCTGAACTGGTTCAGTGTTTTCTCTTTTCAAGTTGTGATCTAAAATTCAGTCTGTAAGGAACACTAAAGCATCAAGCCTTTGTTCCCTCTTGCTATTCGGGCCATAGAGACTTTATGTTTGATTCAGTGACAATTGCTGAATCTTAAATAAATCATTCACATTATGACATTAACTATTTTATGAGTGTAACTTTTTCTTTGACATTAGAATGATCCTTACAGAAGGTCTTTTAATGATTTATCAGAGCCAGACTTAAAGGGTTTATGGAAAGTATTTTTTTTTAACATTTTCCTAAAAGGAAAAATAGCCTCCTCCTGTTCTTCTTCCTTACTCCTCCTCCTTTTTTTTTTGAGACACGGTTTCTCTGTGGTAGGCCTGGCTGTCCTGGAACTTGCTATGTAAACTAAGCTAGCCTCAAACTCAGAGATACCCTGCCTCTCTGCTTCTGCCTCTGTCTCTTGAATGCTGGGATTAAGGCAGGACCACACCTAGCAAAAACTGGATATTTATCTGACTTCAGGTGGACAGTGTTAACAGAACTTTAGGCTTCTCTTCTGCTCTTAATGACTTTGGTTTTTGCCAAGGCCTTCCTTCCTAGAAGACTCCTTAGCAAGTAGCCATCTTCCTCTGCACATCTCTATTGGCTATTAATTTTGCCTAATAGAGGCAGAAACTACTCCCATTCTTTGCTCTGGACCTATGATACTTAACTGAATGCTGAGCACAGTCACTATTTATAGAACAACTGACTGGCACAGGAATCCCAGACAAATAGCATGCTCACAAACCAAACCACCTATTATTTTGTCTCTAGAAGCTGTAAGTAACTAGGATTCTCCCTCAGTCTCTTAAGGATTTCTACAGAGTGAGAACCTTCCCTTTCCTTCTAGGCCCCCCATTCTCAAATCTGATGGATCGGGTAAAGGGCCTCTGGCAAGGTTAGGCCTCCCTCCTGCATCTAAGGAAGCTATGGGCCTGGGAGTATGACTTTATTGGAGGGTTTATCTAGCTGCCCAAGGCTTTAGTTCAATACTCATCACTAACAAAAACAAGAAGGAAGCTCTTTATTCTTCCTTTTCAATATTTTCTTTTGGCATATGTATCTGTAGCTGCTTTCTGTTTATGTACCATGAGTACAGGTGCCCATGGAGGCCAGAAGAGGGTGTCAGATCCCCTACAGCTGGAGTTATAAGTGAGTCTCATGTGGCTGCTGGGAAACAAACCCAGATCCTCTGTAAGAGCAGCCAGTGCTCTTAGCTTCTGAGCCACCTCTCCAGCCCCTTTTAATTCTTTGTAAGCCAAAATAAGTCCCTCTTGATCCCAGAGCCAGACTACAGAGGCCACAAACTGGGCTCCGTGCAACTCAGTGTCCTCCTCAGTTACAACGTGAGCAAAGCTGCAGGGGAAACTCATGTTAGTGGGACCTGTGAGACCAGCTTGCAGCTAGGCAATGAGGCCATGTTCATCCACCCCATAGAAAACCAGGAACCTGGTGCTGCATGTGCCTTTAGAACCTGGACTAAGTGCTTATAAAGATCCTTCCAAATACCAATGATGTAAAATATTTAGATGCTTCACCATACTGTTCACCATATTTAAACTGTCAGAAACCTTAACTATCTGAGCAAACCTCAGCAAACAAAGGCTATTTTGAGGCTTGTTATGTATGTTGCACAGCAGAGACATTTGTAGACTATACAACTTCCAAATCTTGTAAATGAAGCTCTCCGGTGTTGTCATCCTCAGCTGTAGAGCAGCCACGACTGCTGCCTTTCTCTTGCTATTAAGAGATTGCTCATTCATAAACATTTCTGCAGTTGTGTAGCAAAAGCAACTCCGATTGAGATGGTTTTCCTCTGTGAGATATGCTGCCTTTATCAAGTTTATTAGAGCACAGAGAGGGGAGCGGGGGTGAAGGGAAAGGGTGTTTGGTTTCCAGAACACATCTCAGAACACTTGAGAGCGAGGTCTGGCAGAGTGGAGAATCTATCCTGAGCCACATAGGATCTGTTTCCAGTGTTTTCTCTGTGCTTAGAGCAGGGGTTGACTGCATAGTTTCCTTGGAAGACACCCTTGCTGTCAAGATGTAGCCTATCCTTCTTCCCTCCAGCCACTAGCACCTGTGGGATGGCAGACCACTAGCTGGAATAAATAACCTAGACATATCTTTTCCGCTCTCTCTAGTAAACTTGATAAATCTCCGTATGGAAAAAACCTCCCCAATGCTTCAGCCTAAATTCCCTTCTGCTTAGCTGTGTTATTCCTGCCTCACCTCCCTCCCTGCCAGAGACAATTGCACAGACTTCTTGGAATAATTAGAGGCCACAGATAATTCTCTTTAGCTCTCTCTCTTCCATTCTCCACCCTGTGGTCTCCCTCTAGCCCGTTCTAATTAGCTTCTTTGATCCTTCCTCCCAATCTTTCCCTCTAGCTTGTTAATTACATTTTCCCTCTTGGATTCTCTTAGTACTGCCTTTGTCTATCCAGCAGCAGGAGCTGAGAGTGAGAATCTCAGGCCATTGCTTGGAAGCTGGTACTTCTTCCTTAGTCCCTGCCACAGATGGACCCTCCCACTTCTGAAATGGCTGAAACCCAAACATAAAAGCAGTGCACAGTGACGGAATGACTTATTCTGGGACATCTGAGAGCTTTATTAAATCCTTTCATCTCCTATAATTCTGTGACACATTGTTGCTTACCCCTACTTTATAAATGATGCAAGAGAGATGTCTTCCCCTATCTGAGGCACATAACCTGGAAATGCTGGATGCAGGACTTGAACCCAGGTTTCTCTAAGACTACATCACGACACTCCTTCAGTCAGTTCATTCACTGAAGTTGGGATCTGGGTTGAAACAAAAGTCTAGCTCATTGGCTTTTAGCTGTCAAAGGACCTACCTTTGATGAGAAACCTCATCACCCCTCAGCTGGGGTCACTGTCCCTCGTGCTCACCACAGAAGCAGTCAGTGAGGCTCTGCACAGTTAGAAATCTGTTTCTACAGAAAACAGGCAACTATTGGCTTGCCTGGTGTTTTGTTTTGGTTTTGGTCAGGCTGGTATCGCATTCACAGTAAAGCCAAGGATGACCTTGAGCATCTGAGCCACCTGCCTCTGCCTCTGAGGTTGGGTCTTATGTTTTGAGGACTGAACCCAGCGCTTTGTGTATGCTAGGCAAGTTCTCTTATCATCCCCAGGTCCGTCTCTGGCTAACCTGCTCACAGTTTTAACTCACTTCTCTGACAGTTTCATCTCTCAGAAGATTAAGAAAACAACAAAGAAAAAAAAACCCCACTGAAATTGTACTGTGATCAATAAGAAGAATTCATTCGGTGCTGTGAGAAATTGGAGAACCCTTTCAGAAACTATGTTTGTAGAGGCCAAGGGAATGTAGAAAGTCTCTGACTCTAGGTTTTATGGGAAAGCAGATTTTAGAAGGTCTCAGAAAAAAAGTAGATATGATGTCTGAACCAGATCTTTGAAAAGAAGGATGGCTCAGTCTGAAAGCTGAAATGTGCCGATTAAAGTCCTAGTGATTGCTGCAGTCGTGGAGGGACCTGTCCGAAGAGCTCACGAGCTTTGTGGGCACCAGTTAGTTTCTATAAAAAGTTAAAAAAAAAAAAAAAAAAAAAAAGGATCAGAAAAATGCAGAAGGAGCAAGCCTCAGAACTGTCAGGTGGGGATGCCAGGAGAGATGAGAATAGCAAAGAGACCTGAGCAGCCGATGCTGAGAGGAGGAGCGAGAGGCGTAGATCGCCTGTTTGCTGTCAGTGATCTGTGCTCGGCAGCCATGATTCTTCTGTTTTGCCTCTTCCTTCTCTTTCAAGGACAGTGGGCTTCTGGCTGGAAAGAGTCAACAAGCACAGATAAGAGGAGCTGGAGGTCAAGGGTATGGTTCTGAGTTCAAGAGCTTCTCCAAATTAAGGTCTGAAAAGTCAGATGTCAAAGGAGAACTTTGGAACATCTTCATGAGGCCTGGGTGTACGTGAATCTTTGTGGTGTGTTGGGGATGGAAAGGGACAGGGAGAGCAAACCTTGCAGAATAATTTGAGTCCTTCCTTCTTCCCCTGCTCTCTTTTATGAGAGAGAACAAATATCAATTTCAATGATCTCAGTCAACACAACACAGGATTACAGACTGTGACGCTAACGTGAGTCTGAAACTTTCATTATCAGCGCCCGGAAAGAGCCCACAGTCACCCTCCTGCTTTTAATTTCCTTTTTCAGAAAAATTGCCAGCTATGAGACTGGTCCAGTGATAGATGCTCTGAGGAAGTCTGCATCTCTTGACAACTTGTGCTAGAGTCACGGTGTCATCTAATGCACACAGGAAAGATCGTAAAGGTGTGGAATTGTAGCTAGGTTCCCACCATGGGAGTGGTCCCAAATGCCTCTCTCTATTTTTCTCTCTCTCTCTGTCTCTCTCTCTCTTTCACATCTTCGTACTTTTATTAAGCCATGGCGACAGATGACACAGAAAGGAGCTAATAATTAGCATGTTGGGTCCATGACAGAATGAGGACCAAAAAAAAAAAAAGGAGAGTGGCAAGCTAGGATGAAAGGCACAAATAGCAATGTGAGGCTTTAAAATTTTCTATTAAAACTGTAACTTCAGGCATCTGGAGAGATGGCTAGGGAGCCAGAGCAGTTGTCCTCTTACAGAGGGCCCAGCTGCTCAGTTCCAAGCAGCTCACAGCCACCCGTCACTTCCAGGGAGTCTAGCGCACCCTTCTGGCACCCAAAGGTACTGCATGCAAATGGTACACAGACAAAACAAAGTTTAAAACGACTATTTTTAGGTATTTTTAAATTATTTCTTTTATTTTTGAGATTATAATATAATTACATCATTTTGCTTCTTTCTTCTCCTTCCAAACCATCCCATATTCCCCTCCTTGCTCTTTTTCAAATTTATGGCCTCTTTTTTTCATTAATTGCTGGTGTGTGTGTTCGTGAACACGTGAATATAACCTGTTCAGTCTGTATAATTATAATGTTACTTATTTGTATGTTTCATGGCTGACCATTTGGTATTGGATTGTCAAGTAGTGTGCTCTTCCCTAGGGAAGACTCTCTGCCTCACTCCTAGTATTACTTAATTGCCTATAGTTTTGTTTTGTTTTGTTTTTTCCCAGTAGTGTTGAGGCTCCCTGAGCTCTCTCCATGTTGGCATGTCTGCAGCAGTTGAATACCTTCAGCTCGTGTTCAGGTAGTCACGCCTGTGACAGTCTGCGGGTGTGGCTTTTGATAATTCCTAGGAGACACAATCTCACAACAAACTCTGTTCCTCTGATCTCACAGTCTTTCTGCCCTCCCTTCCACAGTGTTCCCCAAGCCTTAGGTTTAGGTGTATTCTGGATGTATCCATCGGAACTGGGCTCTGTATTTTGATTGGTTGTGGTTTTCTGTAGTGGTCTCCATGTTGTAAAGAGAAGTTTTCTTGATGAGAGGTGAAACCTACACTTGAGTATTAGGACACATTTTTAGATTGTAGTTAGGGATTATTCTGGTTTAATAAATAGAAGTTGTCAGTTGTCCTCCAAGATCTTCGACTTAGGTGACTGGGTTTCCTGTACCAGGCATGTTTTCTCTCTTGTTGGGCGGGGCGTTCTGTTTTGCTTCCAGGCAGGGCTTCTCTGTGTAGCCCTGGTTGTCCTGGAACTCACTTTGTAGACCAGGCTTATGTAGAACTCAGAGAGTCACCTGCCTTTGCATTCCAAGTGCTGGTGTTAAAGGTGTACACCACCACCCGGCTTTGATGAGTGGGTCTTAAATACAATTAGAAAGCTGTTGGTGACTTCCAAGGTACATGTGCCATGACTGTGCCTTCAGGGTTATAATGCTGTGCTAGTCATTGTTATGACATAATCTTTAAAAGGCATGTAAGTTAGAGGCCATGTGTAGTGACACATACTTTCATTATAATTCTTGGGAGGTACAGGCAGACAGATCTCTGAATCAGGGCTATGTATCTCAAAATTAATTTTCCTCCTAAAATGATTAAAGACAATTTAATACATATAATGATCTATATTAATTGTTTAGAGATAAATTGACCCTGGAAGTGAATATGTGGTATCATAATTCATTAGTTGTAACTTCATTTTTGCCTCCATACATTTAACATTTATTCTTTAATAAGACTAAATTAAAAACTCTATATTTTTTCTGAGTCATGTTGGGAAACCCAGATTCATCAGAGGATCATGTGACCTCCAGGGATTTGACCTAAGCAAAGTCAGTCCTATAAAATACTGTCATAAGCGCAGAGGTAGCCTCAAACATAGGGACAGAGTGGCCCTGTGACAGCAATGGTTGGGCCCACTGGGCTATCTGACCAAGCTGGAGCCCCTGAGCATGGATGGAGGGTATCCTCTGGAGCATTGTGGGAAGTCAAGAATGCAGGGGTCACAGCAACAACAAGAAGAGGGTGGCCAGGGTGCCAGGGGTCTGATCAGGGATGGCTACCTTCTCTGGGCATTTGGAGCCCTAAACTTCAGAAGGGCTGAGGCCTGTCTGGCAGAATCAGGCACCTTACACTTAGAGAGGGCAGACGCTTCATGCAGGTAGCCTGCAGGTCAGTATCAGAAGTCTCTTTTACAGCAAGTTGTCAGAGATGATGGGCAGGCCAGAGGCGAGATATCAGGGCTAGTTATTACAAATGCTGGATCTAGGATACAGATAGGTGCAACACTCAGGGAAAAGCAGAGTTTGGGCTGATACCTACCAAATTGTAATTTAATATATGAAGGTAGGGTTTAGATTTTGTATTTTCAAGAGGTGCCCCCTCACCCGCCAAAGGGCTCCTTAGTGAAATCACTGCAGTGTGTCTGTTGCAGAAGCGGCATAGTATATTCCAAATAAAAGTGTGTTGTCCCAGAAAGTGAACAAGAGAAGCACATCAGAGCTGGGTGGTGGTACACCTTCAGTCCCAGCATTCGGGGGCAGATGCAGGCGGACCTCTGAGCTCAGGGCCAGCCTGGTCCACAAAGTGAGTTCTAGGACAGACAGGGCTACACAGAGAAATCTTGTCTTGACAACAAACAAATAAATGTATCAGAAAGACATTAGCCATGGTGTAAAGGGTACTAAGTGATTGATTCAAGGATACTTTGAGCATCAAAATATTAACAAAGGTGAATTATATCCCATAGGATAAGTGAGAATCTGTGAATCCATACTGATATGTAAATGAATGAATGAAGGAAGACAGAGCTGCTGTTTCAGGTACAGTGCCAACATTCAGAGATAGAAGCCATGGTGGAGTATAGACACTATCATTTGACAATACAGAGATGAGTAGGCAAGAGTTGCCCATGAGTGGCCAGAGCCAGTGGGTCTAACTATCTCACAGTGTCCATTCAATAGTTATTAATTTCTAAGGGATAAACAATATCATAGTGGAAAAATCTGACAAGCACCCCATAATCAAATATTCAAAGTGAATATGACTAGATGTGGGGCTGATTGACAGCTCATGTCCCCTGATATGATGTACTGAGAAATAAACAACGTGTTTCTGTGATATTCCTGCCAACATGAATAACCTCAATCTAATCACAAGATAAATCTGAACTGAGGGACATTGGTCAAATGGCCTGCACTCTTAAATGTCAGTGTCATACAAAACAGGCCTTCCAGAGCACAGGAGATGAACAAAATATGCCACAACTATGGGCTTGAACTGGGCCTGGGATGAAAGTATTTTTCTTAAAAAAAAAAAAAAAAAAAAAAAAAGAGCTATTATTGGGATGGCAGCCAAAGTGGACATTTGAACCACTGTCCGTTGTTGGTTTCCTGCCGGTACCTGTCTGTCTGTGTTCTTAGGAAATATCTGAGTGTTTAGGGTAAAAGGTACAATCTGCAACCTACTCTGAAAGTTTCCCAAAGATCTATGTAACTATGTGAGATGGGTTCGGACAGCTCAGTGACAAAGCATTAGTTGAGTGTGTGCAAGCCCTGGGCTTGATCCCGCACTGAAGACAAATAGGGGAGATGGGAGGAGGGAAGGAAAGCAAACATTGGTAACACTGATGTGGTCACATTTACACTGGAGGTCTTGACAGAGGTTTCTCTGTAAATTACTTTTCTGTTTGTTGTCACTTGCTGCTGTTTTGAAATGGAATCTTGAGCCTATGAATTCAAATTATCTTTTGCCTTAATCTCTGGGTACTGGGACCACAGGTACATGGCACTAACTTATTTACATGTCTAACTTACTTTTCTGTAATCTGCATAGCCTCATTTGAAATGACTTACAAAGAAGTGGCGTTCCAGGAGTGTATGTTGTTGTTACATACCTGCTTGTCCCCAGTGGCCTGAGCAGCTCCTTCCTGCTCCCCACACTTACAGGGTTACACATGCAAACTGGGGCTTCCCAGACACCCAGGCCAGGTGAGGACAATGGAAAGACTCTTACTGTCTGCAAGAAAATGCACGTGCAGCTCTCTCAGGCAGAACCACGCAGGGTCCAGGCTGGGACACCCACCCAAAGACATGCCTGTGTCCTGTGACATGGCATCTCAAGACTTTCTAGAACACGATGAAAAGAGAAATGTTTGCCTTACTTCAAAGTGCTTTGAGGGCCCCACAAGAAAGCTCACACCCTTAAGGTGGCTCCCAGAGCCCATGCGCATCTGGGAATCTGGTGGATGCAATCTGGGTTCCCGGCTTTTACCTGAGCATTTTCTAGTCCCATCCAGCTTGCCAGTGCCCTCCATTCCTCCTCCCAGACTTCTGCTTCCTCCATCTTTTCTCCCTTTTCACAGATTCACACTCCACTTCACGTCAGATTATCCCAAGCAGAGTTTCTGTGAGTCCCTACACTGTGGCCTAGAGACAAGGCCATGGCACACTGTGGGCCCACAGCTCTCCTCAAACGACCTTAAAATTGCTAATGTTGAAGAGCCCACATTTTCATGTTATACTTGGTCCTGAAAGTTATGCAGCTAGCCCTGAGGGTCAAGGCTTGTGTCCAGCAGCATTCTCACGTGGTCTCTGGCAGCTCTTGAAGTCAGGTCTTCTACTGATAGCCAGATAGACAGCTAAAACATGACCGGTGGCCCTTGGCAGATTGTTTGATTTCAGCAAATGCAATCACTTCCAGTTCTAAGATCCACCCTCTCTCCCCGCCTGTCCCACTTAAGACTTACAGAGCAGCAGCTGCTCCTGGCCCTCTGCACACAGACAGCTGACTTGCCTGCTGATTGTGAACATCCCAACAATCCAAGTGCTAATGGTATTTATTCAGTGCAGCGCGTTAGCCTGATGAACAACGTTTATTCTCATTTATCACCCTGCACGAGCTCCATCCTCAGTATCCTTCTGTTGACTTTGAGCACACTGGTGTTGCTGGCGTGTAGCGGGCAGGGCAGGCTTCTGACGTGTTAGCATCTCAGATCCCTTTGTAGAATGCCACCTTCCAGCCACCAGGACCTGCCCTCTCTAGGCAGAACTCGGGTCCAAAGCCCACAAGCTAAGAGGGATGGAGCGAGCATGATATAGCAGTGCTGTCAAGGAATTGGTTAGGTCTCCTGGGAAGCAAGTCCACTATGATTATAGTCTTGATACAGCACGTTGTTTAGCATTTTGCTGTTCATTAGACATTCTGTCTCTAATAGGAAGAGGCCTGAGCTCTGATCCCAGGTGAAGAAACCATCTCAGGACTTACCCAGGTCATCTGCCACTGTTGACAGATTTTCTCTGACCATTCTCTGACCAAGGCCTTGGCCCTTGCATGTCCTTGGAGCTTAGCCTTGCTATTTGGGCACACATCCATACGCACACCCCGAGCACACAGTGCCATGAACATTGAAGACCTATAGCTGGGTTGCCTGAAGGGCAGCTCTCTTTTTGAGAGCAGCACGATGCCTGCCCAGGGCTGATTGCAGAAAGCCTCCCTTCTGTTGTGTCCCTGCCTGCCTAGTCTGGAATCTCCAGCCTGACCATCCCTCTCCTTGTCTCCTTAACCCTTTGCTTTGCCTGGAAAGCACTAACCGTCCACTCCAGAGGGTGAGATCCCAGGGTTAGTGTGGACACCTTATTTAATTTGGACACATGGAAAGGCTAGGCAGCACACAGGCCCAGGCTGCCAACGCCCGCATCTTGCCACAGGCCCATGTACTGTGCTGAGAAAGCAGATGTATGTTACCTGGGACAGTTGTTTCAGAAATTCTTGAGAAGTCCTCCAGTTGTCTTCTTTCTTCTCTGATTTCCATCCCTGTGGTCGGGAACCCATTCTCCACTACTCTGAGTGGCTATGCTCCCTAGGACGGGTAGGCTGTGGTTGGCATGTCTGTAGGGAGTGCCTGGTTTCTGGCAGCCTGCCTGAGAAGAGAGCCCTTTGTCTGTTTCTAGTGTGACATGGAAAGCTCTGACACTTAGCCCTGCTTGATCTACTAAAGCCCTGTAGTTGGTGCTGCGGTGGATTTGCTTGCTGGCTTCAGAGGGCTCATGGAGATGGGGTGTCTCAGAGGAACTTCATGAGGCTGATACAATGTCGGGCCTCGCGGCCCCCCCTTCTTTGGAAAGAAGCGTTTGGTGTCAGTGAATTTCCCAGCATGGCAGTCTTCCCTTCATAGATCCTGTCTGTTGCGGGTGAATGTTCCTTAGCCACATGATGACAGAAACGGCCCTAATTAACTCACACATTGATGAAGCAGCTGCCTGTCTCAGTAGGGGGAATGGAGGCAGAGAGAAGAAGCTCCACCCAGCCCCCTGCACAGACTGCCTGCCTGTCTGGAAAGGAGCTGTCAGCCTGCCATCTCCTGGGACATCTCCATCCCCCTCAGCTGCTCTCTTTGCTCAAGGGTGGAGTTGCCATGGGACTGGCTAGCACCCTCTGTACATCCTTTCTGATGAGAGATGCCAGGACAGAGAGATGAAGGAAACTGTCTGCTAGATCTGCTCTCAGCCTTGAAGCTGGTTCTGGCAGGAGGGGATGCAGTTGTCAGCTTTGGGGTTACCAGTTGTGTGCTGGATCTCTTTTGAGGGCAACATGGTGATGTGTCATCTTTCTCCTCCTCCTGAATTTGGACCAGGACAGAAGCTTACGGCCTCCCGCTTGTCCGTGCTTCCCAGTGCCGCCACACTGCTGAGGGCACTGTGCAACTTCCTGCTAGAAACTGGAGTTTGGGAGGTCAGCTGCTTGGAGCCTCCAGAGAGCCAGCCAGAGACCCATGGGATTTTGGTGCCCGTTCCTGGCTGCCTGGTGTGTATGACTGTCTGTCCTCTGGTCTGACTCTTCTGTTTATCTCAGAACTCGTGGGCCTTTGAGTGGGAGAACCTTGAGTTTGCCTAAGAACATAACCACATAGGCCCCTGTCCTGGGCTATGGTGCATGTATACAATCCCAGCATTCAAGGGTCTGAGACAGGAGGAGTGCAGTGAAGTTGAGGTTAGTTTGGACTTCCGTAGCAAGACACTGCCCCCAAACAAAAACATCAGCAAAAGAAAGCAAGGAACACAGCAGGCATAGTGGCGCACACCTTTAATCCTAGCACTTGGGAGGCAGAGCCAGGTGGATCTGCGTGCGTTCAAGGCCAGTCTGGACTATAGAGTGAGTTCTAAGACAGCCAGGACTGTGTGGAGAGACCCTGTCTTGAAAGGAAGGGAAGAATGTGAAAGGAGCTTTATCTGGCCGTCCCAGCATGCCCCTACCTGCACCTCCTTATGTCCAGGAGGGCTAGGATTGAAATATTTTTTAAGGATTTATTTCTTATGTGTATGTGTATTTATGTATATGTGCATATTATGTGTGTTTATGTACAAATACCTGTATGTGTATACTATGTTCTAATGTCTATATGTGTATAGGTGTGTGCAGCATGCCTGAGTGCTGAGTGGGGAGTGGATGGGCTCCTGGTCCAGCTCTGTATCTAGAGAGATCAGAGCATTAGAGGGCTCCCTGGTGTATGGCTGCCCAGGATCATGGAAGATGGAGCTCCCAACAGTGGCTTTACATGGAGGGAGATCGCAGCAGTGCCTCTGGATGTGGTTTCAATTTTAGAATGGCCTGGTGGTGGTAGGAATGATCTCTCTCCTGGAGCTCCTCAGTCTGTTGACTTCTAGGGAGCAGCAGGCTGTCATGCGGCCATTGGATGTCTCATCTCTGCTATAGGCCTTTGTACCCAGGGTACACATTTAGCTCTCTTTCCCCAGATGAGTAAGAACCACCCCTGTGCTGGTGGGTGTGCTGTTAGCTCCCGGGTCCTGGGCCCTGCAGAGCATCACATTTCTCATGCTTCTTCCCGCAGCAATCCAAAGGTCCAGGTGGAAGCCATTGAAGGTGGGGCTCTGCAGAAGCTGCTGGTCATCCTGGCCACAGAGCAGCCTCTCCCTGCGAAGAAGAAGGCAAGTCTGCTCCTTGCCCTTGTCTGGCGGCCGGCATACCTGCTGGGCCTGAAGGGGAAAGGCTCCTTCCAACACACGCCATACACAAGGTCCCGAACACAGTCTACTGCCATTGTGGAGAGCTCACACCAGCTGACGCCAGTGTCATCTGGAGCCCAAGCACAGCTGCAGCTCAGTGACCTTGCGACCCCGCCCCCTAGTCTCCTGAGCCATGCTGTTTGTTGCCCATTTGCCTGCTTAGTTTTGTTGAAGTTATCTGAAGTCCCCAGGCTTTCATCATCTTGAGTCCTGGGGTACACATAGACCCAAGGGAATAAAGGAGCCAGGAAGAATGGGGGCTGGGCTGGGTCACTGGGATGACCTCAGCTTCTTGTTCTGTGCCTTACAGTTGGTACAGATCTGTGTGGCCTTCACTTACCCATGGTGTGTGCCCCCAGGTCCTGTTTGCATTGTGCTCCTTGCTTCGCCACTTCCCCTATGCCCAGCAGCAGTTCCTGAAGCTCGGGGGGCTGCAGGTCCTCAGGAGCCTGGTGCAAGAGAAGAGTGAGAAGGTCCTGGCCGTGCGTGTGGTCACCCTGCTCTATGACCTGGTCACCGAGAAGGTGAGCGCCACACCTGCTTTCCCTTTACTTTGTGTTTGTTTCTGCCATTTGACCAACGTGCCCCTCAGGGGCTCTGTCCAGCTGAGTGGATGGACAGATGAGTGGACGGATAGAGGAGACATGTATCATAGAGGCTGTCCTATAGGACATGACACCTCGGCTGGAACCTGAGGGCTGCTGAGGACGGGAGGAGGTGCTAGCGATGGGTGATGCCAAGTGTGCAGGTGGTCAGGCTGGGAGGGGGAGTGGGAGGGACAGAGCAGGAGAGCTTGGGAGCCATGCAGCAGCCAGGGGACCACAGAGCCAGGCTGGGCTGGTACCAGTTCTAGGATTCTAGAAACCTGGGCACACTTCCTTTGAGAACTCTGGCTCTGAGCAAGGGTTCGGGATGGACCCCAATGGTTTGCTATCTGGGAAGACTTGGTCTCCGGTCCGCTTTGGTCTTTGCAAACCCAAAAAGCATCTTGAGAAGAGAGAAGCAGGCCTGGCTTTCTTAGCCTGTATAGAGGCTTGTCCTTAGCTCTGTGCGGATTGCTGTCTGGTGGAACAGAGCTGGCTACTCCTGAGCTTGTGGTATACCATTGGAAGCCACACACACACACACACACACACACACCATCCCCACCCTGTCTTTCCTCTAGATAGTGAGTGGGTCTCTCTCTCTTTCTCTCTCTTCTGCTTAATTCCTCTTACACTGTTTGTGTGTCTTTGTCCATCAGAGACGCTGGAATCTAGTTTCTTAGTTGTGCTGCTCAGAGCCAGGTAATGAGACTTAGGCACATTTGGTATCATGAGAAGGAGAGCCAGCAGGCCCAGAGGAGAGCTTGCCTATTGTCATTGCCGGGAAAGAACAGACCTGTTTCTCCTCTGTAAAAGCTATGGGCTCAGCCATTCTCCCCAGGGAGGACAGTGGTGACTTTGGACCAGACAGCCTTAGGATTTCACATAGTCCCTTTCCATGTTTTTTGACACAGGGTCTTCTATGACCCAGGTTGGCCTCCAAGTTTCTGTATAGCCAGGGTAACCTGTAACTGTAACTTCTATTCTCCTGCAGCAATTGTTGTCTCTGAGGTTTACTGCCTCCCTGACTGCTAACCTAGACCTAGTTCTGGAAGCTTCTATCCTCCATATAATCATCATTATCTACGCCTAGGATGTTTTTAGTCTCTGAGACTTACTGCTGAATAAGTTCACCTTTTCTTATTCTTTCTAAACTCTGGCTGGCTGGTTCAATTCAGCTGTTCTGGCTCAAACTTCTCTCCAAGCTGACTGATTTGATCTGGCTTTTCTCTTTGGCCTCTGACTGAATTGCTCTGCTTGGCCTCATACTAACTTTGGTAATATGTTCTAATCTTCTGGCTTCTTCTTATTCTCTGATTTGTTCTGCCTTTACCTGTGTCTAGCTTGTTCTCTCTCTGCAACCTGTCACTCTATCACTGTCCCAGTAAAACTGTTTTCTCCCTCTTCCCACCCCCTCCCTTTCCTCATGAGAGTTGGCCACCTTCTAGTCTGTCAACTTTTCTCTGATTTGTCACTTTGTCTGCCACTCAATTAGACATCACTTGCAAACACGGCAAACATGGCTGCTTCCTTCTACAACCTAACTTTACCTTTATTGTTTTGCATTAAGGATGTGTGCTAAGGGTGTGTCTGTATTCTTTGCAGAGGGATTAAAGGTGTGTGCTAAGGCTGAGCCACAGCATTACTAGAAATAGGTTTTCTCAGTAAATAACACATCTTGGGGTTCCCAGTGTGATCAAATATCCTGCAACAGGAACCTCTTGATCTTCCAGCTCTCACGTGCTAGGACCACAGGCATGAGCGACATTCCAGGCCTGAAGCAGGAGTCTGAGCCCAGGCCCTATGCTGTACCAACCGTCATGCTATCTAGGAATTTTTAAAATAGTGTGTGTAGTGTATGTGTGTACATGTAGGTGCTGATAGTAAGACATGCATGTGTACGGTTCTGGCGGCCAAACTCAAGTTGCCAGGCATCTGGAGCTAGTAGTGCCTTTACCCAGCAAGCTGTCTCATCAGCCATAGGTTGGGATTCTCACTTGCTAGATCCTGGAAGCAGGGTTGGGCCCCCATTTTGGTTTCTCAGCACCCAACACTGTGTGTGCTGGGGTTTTGATGAGTGGATGAATGGGCATTCAGACGCACAGATGAATGAGAGAACATGTAAAAAGCCACAAATCCAATTGGTTGCCTCCCCGGATGTCCCTGGTGTCCCAAAGTCATCTAGAAAGTAGCTGAGCATCTCCTTAATGGGAAGAGCTAGCCCAGTGCAAGCTGACTGCTGTCTGTCTTCTCTCCACCCTACCGTGGCTGTGCAGATGTTTGCTGAGGAGGAGGCAGAGTTGACCCAGGATTCATCCCAGAGAAGCTACAGCAGTATCGCCAGGTACACCTCCTGCCAGGCCTGCGGGAACAGGGTTGGTGTGAGATCACTGCCCAGCTCCTGGCACTTCCAGAGCATGATGCTCGGGAGAAGGTGCTGCAGACGCTGGGCGCCCTCCTGACCACCTGCCGGGATCGCTACCGGCAAGACCTCCAGCTGAGCAGGACACTAAGCAGTCTCCAGGCAGAGTACCAAGCCCTGGCCTCCCTGGAACTTCAAGAAGGTGAAGATGATGGCTACTTCCGGGAGCTGCTGGGCTCCATCGACAGCTTGATGAAGGAACTAAGATGAGGCCGCCACACTGAGACCAGGACTAGACGGATGCTGCTAGTGAGAGCATCAGTGGGCTCTTCAGGGACATCATCCAAGAGGCGGACTTCCCTACTGGGGCGTGAGCTTTATCTGGGCAGAGCTGGCTAGGTCATTAAACAGAGACATGAAGACTATGGTCTGTCTCTTGTGTCTGTCAGATCAGGCTGAGCCCTGTGACTGGGCACCATGACTGGGGGCCTGAGGGTAGTTCACTGAGCCACTGCGATGGGCCTTTAGTGACTGCTGGTCAAGAAAGGCCTGGTCTAAGAGCTGGCAGTCTCTGGCTATTTCACTTTGAAAGCCGATTAACCTCTCAGATAAAAAGGACACTGTAGTAAAGACACGAGGCACATGTAAAGCACGCACGGTGCTGGGCACCCAGCTCCCGCCCACTTCATGCTACAAGGATCATCTCACTGAACGTCTACCCGGGCCAAAGGCCAAAGGCCACTGGCACTGGCCAGGCCTGCGAGCGTCTCCACATGGAATTACCCGATCCACCACGCAGCAAGTAGGTCCATGCTGCTGCAGCCCACACGGGGGTGGGGGAAACACAGGGTAGTCCATTCATGCGGGTATTGATTTGGGAGAGAAGTCACATTGTTTCAGCTGACAGTGGATGCCCACACCAGGCAGACCTGCTGGATACTAAACAGGGTAGAGATGCCCCGTCTTGTGCTCTTGCCCGCTCCAATGTCCAGGGTTAGCTCAAGGAAAGGCAGACCCAGCCTGGCAAGTCTGGACCCCACCCCAGTGACACTGAGTGCCAGGCTGGGAGCCTGCTGCAAGTTGCCATGGCAACCCCAGCTCTGGGCTTTCCTGATTTGGATTCTGGTGAGTTTGTTTTTCAGTCTTTCCCAGTGCACCAAAGGCTGGCTCCTGCTGGCTCCTCACAGCCCTCCCAGCCCCAGGAAGGCAAGTCGGGAAGGTCATTGTTGAACAGCCTGGGTTTTAGAAATCTCAGCTTCATAGACCCAGAGAAACAAAGGGTAAGTGGGTGGTCACATTTCTTGCAAATCCTTTCTTGGGTCTTGCTCCCCACAGTCCTCTGCCCACATCATCCATAAAGAAGCAATGAGCTGTGGTCATGGGGCAACAACTGATGGAAGCTTTGGGAAGGCTGTTTCCATTATGGGGATCAGAATTCAGGCTGCCAACCATTGGGCACCACTTCCTTTTAGCCTTTTTTTTTTTTTTTTTTTTTTTTTTTGGTTTTTTCGAGACAGGGTTTCTCTGTGTAGCCCGGGCTGTCCTGGAACTCACTCTGTAGACCAGGCTGGCCTCGAACTCAGAAATCCGCCTGCCTCTGCCTCCCAAGTGCTGGGATTAAAGGCGTGCGCCACCACCGCCCGAGCCCCACGGCTGCTGTGGTGCATTTTTTCAGCAGAATGAGGGCTGGATTCCTCAGCCTATGTGCTGCCTGAGCTGACACACTGCAACCATGCTGTGGAAGGCACACACGTGGTCGCAGGAAACAGGCACAGGAGAAATGGCCCTGCTGCCTTAGCCACAAGCGGGGCGTGGTCCAGAAGGGCTATGCTGGAGCCTGGCCGTGGCCAAGTCAAGAGACACTTTAGAGACGTGGCTGGCAGTGTCTGTGGGCAGATTTTAGAAAGGAGCAAGCTGAGGTTCTGGAACAGGGCTGGCCAGAATGGGGGGCTGCGCAGAGGCCCGGCCAGGCCTCTGTAGTAGCATAGACACTGATCCCCGGGGAACCCTGCAAGCTCTGGGGGTTGGACTGGGACATGGAAAGGGTTACTATGAAAGGAGTGCCACCACTAGAGTCTTGGTTAGGTCCCCATTGTCCCTTCTGCCTTCACATGTGATTCACCGATTAGCATATCTGTAGTCCCAAAGCAGGTTAGGGCTGTGATCCCTGGGGGCAGGGAAATAGCTCCTGGGGCTGTAGTAAGGGGTTGGACAAGTGCTAGGCTGCTGAGGGACTCGTAGAGGACTTCTTTACCCCTACCCAGTTATTCCCCTTAAAGCATCATCGAAAGTGAGGTTAATTTGTAACCTGCTTGCCATCATCCAGGTTTGTCTCCTGGACTGGAGCTGAGGAGCCAGGGTTCTAGCTCAGGGTTCTTGGGTGTAGGCTCTGGGCCTGTTACCCTGGTCAGCACCGACTGGGTCTTCAGGTTTCCAGAAAAGCCCTTCTCTGCTTTGCCTTTCAGCGCTGTCCTGGAGTTGCAGGCAGGAAGCATAGCCAGGACTTGAGGCTAGTGAACTTGACAAGGTTGCAACCACCAAAACTGGGGTGAAACCACCTACCTGTGTCACATGGCAGGACCTACAGCTGTGAGTGTCCTACAGCTGCTGCAGTCCTGCCCTGAATCTTCCGTTTGAGGATGAAGGGTTGCAGAGCGGAGTGCTGGACCCAAGCCCATCCCACCCCTCAGCAAGCTTGGTTTTCACTCACTTTCTTACTCTGTTTTTCCTTCAATCTGAACTGACTGAGAAGAATCAGTCACAGATTCCTGCTCTAAGGGGTTGAGGCAGGTGGTGGTGACTTGGACGGTGACGGAGCTGAGCAGGTCAGGGAAAGTCCCTCAGAGATTGATGATGTCCAAGCTGAGACTTGAAGAATAGCCCAGGTAAGGTTGAGGGCTTGAGCCGAGGGGGAGGAGCGTCTACTTGAGAAGCCCACACTTGGAGTTGCTAGAGGAAGCAGTGTTAGGGCCGGGATGTCTACAGTACAGTCTTGTGGACCATTAAGAACCAGGTGATCCAGGCTACCTCGGCTTGGAGCGTGCCCTCATCGAGATGCTGTGTGGAGCAGCCTGGCCGAGGCCCCTCCCTCCGATGGAGGAGACAGGTAAGTATGCGGGCTTAGTAGCAGAAGGAAGCAGAGGCGGCAGAAGTTGAAGGGCTATACCCACAGGGGACCCCTGGGAGTCACAGCATGTTGTAAAACAGTGGGGTAAAACTGTCCCTGTTACAAATTACGTGTTAGAACCTATGGTTCAGCAGTAGATTACAAAGTCAACAGTCATTTTATAAATTAATAAAAACCAAACAAAACGGGGCTGGAGAGATGGCTCAGCGGTTAAGAGAACTAACTAACCTCCAGAGGTCCTGAGTTCAATTCCCAGCAACCACATGGTGGCTCACAACCATCTGAAATGGGATCTGATGTCCTTTAGTGGTATGTCTGAAGACAGCTGCAGTGTGTACTCATACATTAAATGAATAAATAAATCTTAAAACAAACAAACAAAACACCCAAAAGAAAAGAGCGGGCCAGTTCCTGTAAGCTCAGCGTTTCCTGTGTTAGTTCCATTTCTACTGGTTGCACATCTGTAGGGTGTGAGACACAGTTCTCACGAAGCAAAAGTCAAGGTGTCCTGGGACATGGCAGGTCCCAGTTTTGGAGGAAATCCCTTGGCACAGTCACCTCTCAGCCACAGGAAGCGAGCCAGGCTTTCACATGGCACCACTCTGAAAGCTGCTGTCCTTGTTTGCCACTTTCTGGGTGTTTGCTTGTGCACTGGGTACCAAACCCAGGGCCTAGGAGAGCAAGGTTGGTTCAGCTCAAGTGATCGTATTCACACAACTGAAGGGGCACCAAACCATCTCTTAGATGCAAAACACCGGTTGGTTTTGATGTCAGTTTGCCACAAATTAGAATCACTAAGTAGCGAGGCTCACCTGAGGAACAAGATGTTCCCACCCCCAGATGTGGGAGGAGCCTTCTGGTAGCTGCCAATAAAAAGAAGCAGGGGCAGAACAGTCCTGGCCTTTTGTTCACTCAGCCTTTCCACCCTCCACCGAATTCTTCTTCCCGGGTGGTGATTCCTTCACTGATAATCAGAACCAACATTCTGTGCTTCTGTCACTGAGTGAGGACGAGCAACTCTCCAGGTTCTTGGCATCAGAGCAGGGCTATCGAGGTACTCGGCCGTGACCAGGTTCCTAGCCTCTGGAGTGCAATGCAGCTGCTGCAGCTGTTTGCAAGTGAGCTGGTTTAATCTGAGTGTGCGTTTGTGTGTGTGTGTGCGTGGTGTGTGTACATGTGTGCACCAGTGTATTCACATCACCCCAGCCATTCATTCCATTCTTCTGCAGATCCCAAATGCACCACCTATAACAAAAGTTTCCACAGACTAGGAATGGAAGCAGGGTCTCCGCATAACCTACCATTCTCAAACATAATGGTGAAAGAAATCACTCCTCTAAGACCAAGGGCCATCTTCACAGCTCAGCAAGTCCTGGGCAGACCTTAGCAGCAACACACAGTAAGAAGCAGACAGGTGACAGATGGTCAGTGTGTGAAACCCACAGACCTACAGAAGGTGTCTTGGAGCTCTTACGTTTGTAAAGGACAGGGTGCAAAAATCTGTGCACAGAATAAATACGTTTCTATATACTCGGCATAAATAACTACATATTAGAATCTGAAAGTGGTACTTCACAGCAGGAGTAGAGAGTGGTGTGTAGTTTATGTTGGCAAAGGTGCAGGAGGCAGTGTTGGCAAGTATAAAATGACAAAGAAGATCCCAATAAATGGGAGACATTCTGAGCTCCTGGGTGGGACAGCTCAGTGCTGTGGTGTGTCCACTTCAGCACAATTAATCTTATGTGTAGAATATGAGTCTTGATTGAAATTTTAAGTGGAAACACAAAGTCATTAGAATAGCTGAAATAATTTTGGAGAAAAAGGGCTCACACTAGTCAATAAGACTTCAAGCCCATAGGAATCAGGACTAGTAGCTTGATCAAAGAGACACATATAGCAACCCATGGCAGTGGAGACCTTTGGTCCCAACACTTGGGAAGCCGAGGCAGGCAGATCTCTGAGTTTGAGGCTGCCTGGTCTACACAGTGAGTTCCAGGACAGCCACAGGGTTATGTGGAGAGATTATGTCTGCAGATAGGTAGGTAGGTAGTAGGTAAGAGGGTGGGTGGGAGGGATGGACAGAGGGAAGATAGGTAGACAGACAGACAATCAGACAGACAGACACATAGATCAATGAATCAGAGACCCACACAAATAATTCCCCCTATGGTCAGAGCTGACTTCCCAGACTCGGCCAGCAACAGATTCTGCCTAACTCTCTATAACTGCTTGTTTTTTCCTTTCTATCTAGTTCTTCCCTATGTAGACCAGGCTGGCCTTGAACTCACAGATGTGCCTGTCTCTATCTTAGCTGTGCACCTGTGCTCTGTACCTGTAACTTACAACTTTGAGACATAATAACAGAATGAGAACAGCTTTTATTTTCCTCCATATTTCTTGGGAAGAGGACGCATTCCTACTGCAGATCACAACACATTCAGCAAGTGGTTTTCCCTTTTTCCTTCCGTTGAGAATGAACTTTTGTGAGAGCAGGGTGGAGCTTCTGCAGGTCTGTCAGGGCTTCTCTACCATCCATGCTTGCACTTTGACTGGGTCCTTCTGATAGCCAAGATGACTTAAGTCATTCGTGGGCATGTGGCAGACAGTGTGGGTCACTGGATGAAGGGCTGATGCTCACTGCAGCAGAATAGAGTTCAACAGTGAACTTCTCTTACCCTAGACAAGTATGCAACTTAAAGCTTATGAAATGTTAATTTCTATAATTTTACATTTAATATTGACCATGGCTGATCAAGGGTAACTGAAACAGAAGAGGTAAAACTAACTGAGGAGGGGGTCTACTCAGGCAATTTTGTTGAGATAGGCTCTCTCTCTTACAAAACCCTGGCTGTCCTTGAATTCAGAGACCCGCCTGCCTCTAGCTCCCCAGTGCCACCGTACCCAGCTGATTTTTGACAAAGGAGCAAACATGGAGGAAAGACTGTCTTCTCACTAAATGTTGCTGTAGCAGTTGGACTTCTGTGGACCTGTCCCTCACGTCTAACACAAAATTCAACTTGAAATCAGTAACAGACCTAAATCTGAATCTTTTGTAAGAAAACAGGAGGGAAATCTTTGTGATCTAGAGTCAGACAAAGAGTTCTTAGATATAACACTGGACTTAGCAGCCAGAAATTTAAAAATTTCACAAATTGGACTCAAAAACTTCTGCTAAGAAATTAAGAAATTAAAAAGCTACAAACAAACAAAAATCCTTTGTAAATCTCATTTGACAAAGAGTTTGAATTCATAATATTTAAGGAATTCTCAAAGCCCATCTGTAGAGTCAATCCAATAAAAGACAAGATTTGGAACGGCATTTCACCAAAGACACACAGATGGCTGAGGAGTGCGCGGGCACGCTTAGCAGCCTAGTTGTTAGAGAAATGCATAGGAAACCACAAGAAGACTCTGCCACACACCTAAACCCAAACACAGCCTGGGGATGCCACGTGCCAGAGACAAAGCAACTGGATGCTCACTGCGGCTGGTGAAAAGCAAAATGGCAAGGCTGGTCCTGAACAGTTTGCAAATCTCTTACAGTGGTTCATTACTTATTACAGAACACAACCTTCTTCCTAGGTGTTTACTTGAGATAAGCAAAAATCTACTTACACAGAAGTCTGTATTCAGATGCTTCTATAAAAATGTGTGTTTTAAAAAAACAAAATTAGAGGGCTGGAGAGATGGCTCAGTGATTAATAGCACTGACTGTTCTTCCAGAGGTCCTGAGTTCAATTCCCAGCAACCACATGGTGGCTCACAACCATCTGTAATGGGATCTGACGCCCTCTTCTGGTGTGTCTGGAGACAATGACAATGTACTCAAACCTTTAAAAAAAAAACAAAACTAGAAACAGTTCTGGTGTCCCACATGGGAGGAATGAGAGACTGTGCACCCTCTAATACTACTCACTACTGAAAACAGCAAGGATGCCCGTGAGGGTGCATGCTTCCCAACGGCCCTGTGCTCCTGAGACACACTGTGCAAATATAGGCTAACCGACAAGGAGTTTCATTTCTATAGAGGCAACACTAGAGGGAATGGGTGTGTTTAAACTATCTTAGGATACCACAAGGAAGTGTATAACTTTCATATGTCATCAGATAGAGTATGTCTTATTACATGTAAATTCCAACCTAATTTATATTTTAGTTTTATTTTAAAATCTTATGTATGTGGATGTTTTGCCTGCATGTATGTCTATGAATAATGTGTGTGCCTGGTGCCTGCTGAGGTAAAAAATGGGTGTTGGATCCTAAAACTAGAGTTATACATGTTTGTGAGCCACCAAGTGGGATTGAACCCAAACAAATGCTCATGACCACTGAGCCATTTCTCCAGTCCCACCCCAACCTAAATTTTTAAAAAGCCAAAAAAAAAAAAAAAAAAAAAAAAAAAAAAAAAAAAAAAAAAAAAGCCAAAACAAAGGAAGAACCTCAGGCCGTGCTGTGCTCTGTTCACACCCATTGTCTTGGGGGACAGACACCGTGAAGATCCTATGCTGTTCTTCCCAGCTCTGGTTCAGGATTGCAGTCAGTATGGGACAGTCATTGAAGACTCCAGACAAATTCAAGGTCAGCCTGGTTTACATAGTGACTGCCAGGCCATCTTGGGCCACACAGACTGAGAGCATCTCAAAATGTTATAAAATAGGTCAGAAAATGTTAATGTCATTAAAAGTATGTGTGAGCACCGCAGTGACAGTCAGGAACCACCACAGCACAGGAACTGGAGGGACCATTCTATAGTGTTGGACATGGTCAGATCCAGCAACACCGACCAATAGGTCGGGTTCTAACATTATCTCCCTAAGGTGAGCAGAGATGTCAGAACATTGATGTCATCTGTTGGTCCCGTGGGACAAGAGGGCAGTGGAAGCTGGTGGGGCTCCTGTGAGTCACCTCAGGGGCAGTGACAGAGGGTAAAGGATGCGGAGTGGAGAGGTGTGGCCTCTCCTGGTCCCACCCTGGAAGGCCTGTTGCTGAACATTTCAGCAGCAAGCACTGTTTGGGTGTCACAGGCTTAGAGGCTGTCATGTTGGGACAGATAGGAAGAACAGAACCCAGAGCTGAGCCCTGCACTGTGGCAACACCACAGGTATCGAGAATAACCTGAGAAAAAAAGCAGGAATCTGAATTATGTGAGACCACAGAAATCTAGAGAAGGCATGCTGTACATCTAAAGCTCATGGGATGATTGGAACCTGGGGGATGCTGGAGTCACTTGGTGCCAGGTGAGTTGGATGACAGGCTTTGCCTTTCTGTGTCTTCTTCCTCAGCCTGAGGACTCAGGGATAAAAGATCACTCAGAGATATGGGGTGACATGCTAAGGGCTGGATGAGGACTCTGGTTGTGGTCATAGCAGCTCCTTCCTTCCTGGAGAGGTGGCCCCGGCCCATATGGAAGGTTCATTTTGCCCTGGAAGTTCTGAGCAGTGGGTGCTGCAGAGGTTAAGTTGGAGACCAGGACATGAAACATAGGAGGGTGATTAGGAAGGCCAGAGGCAGCCTGTGGAATACACAGACCATCAATAAGTGTCCTGCAGTCACTGTGTGTGGTAGTTGAGGGGAGTAGGCCATAACAGAAGAGTAGCATGACAAGCTAGGGAAGTGACACACTATAGGGACTTCTGTCCTTTGCTCACCAGGTTGAGAGGAGCAGTCTTTCCTGACCCAGCTCAGGAGTAAGACAATACAGGGGGTGCAGCCCTGAGGGATGCTAAGGGGTAGGGACTGGCACCTCCTTGGGATCTTCACAAAGTACCCCACACAGTGAGTCTCATCTTGCATGCTCTGTGTGGAATCACGAGATCCATAGACCACACAGTGCTTCAAGATTTTGGTCTGGGTTTCTACAGTTGTTAGCCTTTTACTATAACATCAAATATTTTCATAGAGGACACAGCCAAGACCATTCCTAGGACAGGAAGTGGCAAGCACGAGAAAAATGGGCCCCTAGACAGCAGTGTGTGGATGCAGATGGGATGTCCTGGTCTCAGACACAAGGCTCCAAGTGCACAGGCCAATAAAGGGCTTGATCTATGTGCTCCAGGCTGTTTAGCTCTGGCAGGGATGCAGGTGGTCAGGCCTTGGCGTCTCCTGGGGCAGTGTCAGAGCTGGGAAGCACACTGAGGATGTGACTGGGGACTGACCTACTGGATGTGGGCAGATGTGTGGAGCCTGAACTCTGGAATGTTTGCTGATGAGCTGATGGCAGTACAAACTGGAAGCAAGGGGTCTTCCTCTTCCAGTTCCAGGCACTTGGTGAACTTGGTCACAGTGCAGACACACACAACCAGAACTGAGAAGGGCACAGAAAGGGCACCACAACCCCAGTCACAAAGGCAAATTTCTTATGGGGTTGACCCTCAATTTCCTGATGAGTTTATGTTTTGCTGAAAAACACAAGGACCTGAAGAGGGTGCAGGTAATGTGATACAAAGACCTTAGAAACCCTTGTGAACTTAATGTCATTAAGCCTAGGAAGCAATTTTGTCGCTACATGACCAAAGGTCACAGGTGCTGCCAACCAAAGCTCAGGGCCCACACTAAGGCTGCGGCTCCAGTGCTGCCACAAAGGCACCATACTTCACTGCTGAGGTGAAGATCGACAAACTACTGTTTGTTGGTGTTCACTGTTGGTGTCACTCTCCACCTATCTGCAGATGGTTGGTGGCCTGTGCTGTTTTGACAAACGAGGCAAGATCTGTTAAAAACTACAAAAACTGCAGTGAAGTCCGGTGGTGGCAGTGATGGGTCACCTAATTCCCTAGGTGCACATGCAACAAGTGACCTAGTCTTGGTCATTCAAACAAGAGGTGTGCAAAGAAGTGTGAAATAAAGCACCGGGGTGCCTGGGGATGTGAACTCTACCTAGGAACTGCCAGCACAGGCAAAATCAGGAAGCACTTGGCAGGTTGAAGGAATGCCAGGGATGCGTGCAGATGGCTGAAGAATGGGGAGGCTGTAGGGACAAGAAGCCAAAGCCATTACTGAGGACTCTGGCTTTGGTGGTGTGAATGCTCACTTGGGCAGGATGACGCTGTTAACAGGCAGCCCACCTGCTGGATGCATGCATACAGGTCCGAGTCACTAGCACAGTACAGCAGGGAGCACCCATGTGACAAGAAATCAGGCCTGGCCTGGTGCCTGAGCAAGCGCTGGCAGCCCAGCAAGCCTCATCTCTGTGGACTGTAACATTGTGACCTGCAGGGAGCTGCCAAGTTCGGGGGGCGGGGGGTGGGGTAGACATTTGCTAAGAAGTAATAGACAGGTAGTTTGGGCCACAGGGAAATGTGCAGAGGTGGTCACAAGTTGGAGACCTTGCAGGCATTTTAAAGTAGCCTCATTTTCTTATTTAGCTAGAAAATAATGTGATTGGTAATACAAGCAAGGTGGGAACTAGAGAGGGGCTTTAGGCACGGGGAGCGGAGACAGTGGGTGCACTCTGACCAGAGGGAACATCTCAGAATATTAAGTTAAAAGCAGAGTGCCAATAACAAAGCACTATCAGTCACTGAAAGCCAGGCATCTTGGGTAAGACCAGAAAAGCAACAGAGGGAGGGGCAGACAGGCAAGGGAGGGAAGGTACAGCGAGGGAGGTGTGTAAGGAGGTGTGTCCCATGGACCACTCCTACCCAGGTCTGATAAGGTAGCAAAGGGCCAGTCTGTCTGACTGTGGAAGGCAGTCACCTTGACAAGGGGCAAGATAAGAGCTGACTGAAATGACAGAACAGAATCTAGTAAGGTGACAAGGGCCACAGCCATCTCTTTAGGGAGCTCCAAGAAGGAATTTCTAGTAGGAAGGGACAGGAGACAAGGCTAGGGAGTGGAGTCAGCCATTTTCATGTCATGGTTGATGGGCTGGGACTGATGGGCCCATGGCTTTGACTTGAACCCTGAAGAATGGTTATAAAAACTCCTCAGGCTGGGGTGCAGAACAGGATTTGACCCTGCCTGGGTGGGAACAGCCCAAGGTCCGCCCTAGAGATACAGAATTGTCTCTCCCTCCCTCACTAGGCAACCATTGGGGCAGAGGAGCAAGAAGGACAAGTCTAACTCTTCTTGAAGGCAAAGGACGACTTCTGCTTCTTAGATTTGGTTCATAATGGACTTTATTGGGAAAATTAGTGTAAAAAAGACAGATTCATAAAATTTAAATAAGACAGTAAAATCTTATCTTGTAGCTATGGTAATTGCTATAGAAATCACAGTAAGGTAGAGTCTAAATTACTGCCTAAGCAAACACTCTCTTTGCCAGCCCAAAGCAGGAAACACTGCGATTATTAGAAGTGAGCCCGATGATGAATTTGCATTTCAAGCTGGAATAACAGGGGGAAGCATGTTCTGATTACAGCACCACAACATTTTAGCCTGAAAAAAGCAACTCTATTAATGTCCTGCAGCAGAGTACATTAGTAACTGTAGCCACGCATCCTAATTCCCATTCTGCTTCATAAAGAAAGCAATCAATTTCCTGGGTAATACATTATGTTTTATTGTTTCCTATTATTCCTCAGAAGAGGTTTCTGGTACCTTCCTTCTCAGACTATTTAAGGTGGCCCGTGGCTTACCCTGGGGTACAGGTAAGCCCGTGGCTTACACCTTTCATTCCATACTGCCCAACGGTAGGGCTAAAGGCAACCTCTCCCCTCAGGCGCTCACCCCTACCTAGAAACCAGACACTTCCACCTACTCAGCAATGGGACCAAGAAGTTAATGTGGTACTCTTTGGTTACAGAACTTTTATTTCCATTAAGCTTATAAAAATATAGCTAGAAATATATTTTTGAATTCTCAAAGCTTTTTTTTTTCTAACCAGCTTTAACACAAACAATGTCCTTGCAAAATTCACCACCTGGTTGAGTTTGAAATCTTCTACCTCCCTGTGGAATCAAACAGTGTTCTCTACTTAGCAATACATTTGAGTGAAGCATTTGACTGATTTTTCAGGACCCCATGGGATTCTGCAGGCTCAGATGCTGTCCATGGCTTTGAACTCACTGAGGGCCTGCACGGGGTTCACGTGCTTCTTCTGAGAGGCCCGCTTAATCTTGGTCTGCGTCTCATCCTGCTTCTCTCTCTTCACCAAGGGCTTCTTCTCAGGGGCCTTCATCTTCCATGACACAGCAGGAAGGTTGAGGGAGGCCATACCCTGTGACTTCTGGTATTTGGTGGAAGCCACATAGGACGCCTTCACTGTCTGCACAACAGCGTTCATCAAGTTCTTGGCTGCCTGGATCAGGGACATGGCGCTGTCCACCTACAAGGAACAGATGAGTGGTGACGAGCCTGACTAGACCCTGTAGGCATGCAAGTCTGGCCCCGCCAACTAGAGCTTCATCTCTTTAAGAACAAGGGGCTGAGGTCACACTATAGCACTGTGTAAGACTTCTTACTGTGCTGTCAAGGGCAGCTCTTATCCATGTAGCCTGAAAATATTTGCCTTTGAAAACAAAGGTGATGACACAGAAAATCACCTCACCATCCCCACATCCTTGGGTGGGAGCTTTCTTGATGGAGCTGAGTGGCTGCAAGGCTGTATAGCACTGGCACCGTGGACAGCGGCAGGAAGCCACGATGTCGGGCCGCTTCCTGACAACACAGAACTCCCACTCTATGTACTTCAGGTTTGGGTCTTTTCCCCCATTAGAAAATACAGAGACATGCTCTCATCAGACCTAGACAGGTCTCCTCCTGCCCACAGAGGAGGACCTCAGAGCTATGACCTGATGAGCTTCTCCAACTCGGCTCTCTGTGGGTAGAAACTGAGGATGCAGCGGGCACAGTTCTCTTTGGTAATTTCTGAGTAGGGTTAATTACTCTTTTGGGGTCGGGGTGGTATAAAAACACTCTTTTCCAAAGAACAGCTAGCAAAAGAAAAAGACTAGGCCTAGTAATAGTTCCAGCTGTCACCGGGCCACATCAACCATGCCAAAGAGTAGTTCAGCAGAGATGCCGTGTGGCCGGTGGGTTCTGCTTCCTATACCTTCCGTGTCTGGAGTAAGTGGGCAATGTACAGGGACAGAAGTCTACTTCTGCTACACACACGGGTCAGCAAACCCTGCTGGCCAGCGTGTCTCATTACTGACACTTACCCCAGAGACAACAAGCTCTCCACCAAGGTTCTGTACTTCAGCCTTGACTTTGCTACAGATGTTGAGCTGGTGGCAGTAGAGAGCGATGCGCTGAAGGTAGGCCAGCAGGTCCTGCTTGCAGGCTGAGTCTGGGCACTGATGGGACAGACAAGAAGCTCAGTACTGAGTCCCCCAGCCCCACTGAGACAGTCCCCGCTCCCAGGGTTATTCCTCAACGGTTCCCTGTGGGTACTGGCATGCTTCCTCCCTCCCTGAAGGAGCAAAGGGCAGGCAGAGAAGGGGAAGTATCTGTTCTCTAGGGTACTGTATACCCCAGGCCAGTCCCTTATAAAGCCTACCTCCTGCAGCACTGCATGGCTTGTGCAGTCAACACTTTCTGAGCCTTCCACTCAGTAACTCAGGGCCTAGGTTTCCACCCCAGGGGAGGAGCTCATGGCCCCATAACGTCAGAGAAAGCATCAACTAGCAAGGGCCTGGTCATACAGAAAAGACAATTCTCTGAGCTATGTAAATTAAGGAAATAATTCATCTCCTAAGGCGTTGTCTGCTCAGCAAGGGTGCACACACAGGCTAAACCCTGATAACAGACACTTTAGGCATACATGATTACCAAAAAAGTAACAAGTGCAGCCTCTGCCCACACTGCTCTGCAGCCTGGCCAGCTGGGTGTTCAGGCTTCTTCAGAGAAGGAAACACAGCCACTCTCCAGGGTTTTACACAGACACTTCTCCCAGTGAGGAGGTGATGGAGAAGCACCTGGTATAAAATGGCCTAGACACTCCATGCTGATGGCTTTGTATTTTTTCTAAGATGCCACTGAAGCAGGACAGATTCAAGTCTGATTTGCATTTTAGGATGACAGTGTTGGTGGCTGTGTGCAGAATAGAGGAAAGAATAGGCCGCAGTGGTCCAAGCAGGTAAGAGATCAGTGGAGCTACTAATTTCAGACAGGAAGAACAGGTGTTGTCAAAATACACTGTCCACAAGGCTTTTTACTGGGTGGTCAAGAATGACTGCCAAATGTTGGCTAGAGTAATGAGGGACAGATGTCACCCATCCTGCAGCCTGGAACTTGAACAACACAGAACCCTAGGAAAAAGCCCCAGGGAAGTACTGTGAGGCTTCCTGAAGATCTGCAGCAGCAAGTGCGGAGACAGAAGCTGTCGCCAGCTAGATGCACTGGCATGTAACAGGGCCCAGAGCTCCCAATTCCAAGAAACCCCAGCAAGAGGCTCTGATCCATCAATGCCTTCGAGGGCAGGGAAGCAGAATCTGCTTCTGCCCAAAACTGAAAACAAATAAAAACCCAGCAGAGGTTGGTTTTATGGATGAAGTGATGGAAAGAAAGTTTTAGGATAGACACACCCAACTCTGGAGACTTGTCAAAGAAACCGGAGTTGAGAAACCCTTAGGAATGTATGCTGGGATTAGTCAAGTAGGTTAGAGCGATTTTGAAAGGTGAGCTACGGCCCATGAGAATGCTCATGAACAGGTTCTTCAGCCATGGGCCATGCCGACTGTCACTCACGTGGTCTGCGATGGTCCGGCCAAGCTTGTCCATCCTGGATCCTGCCTCAGCGATTTTCTTGGCAGCACTGATCACATCTGATGTGTTCTTGAGTGGCCCTTTGCCTCTGCAAAGAGAACAGGGTTCCTGTCAATGAATCCTCTCCTGGTTGGAGGTAAGCGGAGAAAAGATGTCTACAAAGCATCAGGGCCCTGGGGGAGTGCTCAGCCTCTTGCTGCAGGGTGTGGGGTGCAGGGGTGCAGGGTGGGCTCTCCTCACCGGGTGAAGTCTGTCATCTCCATCATGATCATGCACATCTGCTTGGCCAGCACAATGATGTCATTGCCACTGTCATCCCACTTGGACACTTCAGCATCCAGCTTGCTCTTTTCTTCCTGGAAGCTGGCCACCTGTTCTGCAATCTTTGCTTTTTGCTCCTGAGGAAGCTGAGCCATGATCGCCTACAATCACAAGCCAAACCACTCTTATAAAGTTCTCACAGTGCATTAGCCAGGAAGACTTCTGACAGCAATCTATAGCATAGGTAGGATAATCCTTTAATGGGTTCATTTTGCCCGAAGGGCTATTTTCTCATTTTTGTAGGAGTTTACTGCAGCCTAAATTCCTGACCCACTTTCAAAATCATGTCTGAATGTGGAGGGAACAGTAGGGGAGGCTAATTTGCAGGCTTCACCATCACATCTGTGTGGGTCTGACTGACTCCTTTAAATGTTTCAAGTTTGCTGCTGTCTGTGGCAACAGGAGAGGAGAAAAAGGTATGAATGGGTGGAACCCTTCCTGTTGGGGACTTCAACAGACATTTTCAAGTTTGGAAGATCCGTCAGAGGTAGTCTGAGAAGGCAGGCAGAAAATCTGCTGAGGAACACACACCTCAGCTAACTAACAAGAAGCAATTCAAGCCACTTCAAGCCCATAGGCCTGTGCTCCATCTTCAACTCTCCAAGTGCTCATGACCCAGGAAGGTCTACAGCAGGACCATGCTCTGAGATGGATTGCCATGGAGTGAGAAAATAGACTCCCTAGAGACTATCTTGGTATCCTCCCAACGCACAGACTGAATTGATGAATTGAGATTTAATGACCCCAATGTGATGGTGAGGACTGGTTTTCTTGGATTTATTTGTTGGTCTTTGTTGCAATTTTTTTAAAGGCCTATGAATTTAAGAGCACATTCCTATGTTTTTTCAATGCGATGAGCAGAAACATTTCAAAATTCTTTTTAGTAAATGTTATACTGACTAGCTCTTCAGTCTTTCCTGACTTGGGGTGTACCATAAACTGGCAGCCAAGTATACAGCTGCAGACCCCTGGGTTCTTGCCCTGCTCCTAGCTGAAGGGTATTTTGTAGAAGCCACAAGTGACCAGCAGTTGCCATTACTTAGGACTTTAGTTGTACTCCACAGGGCAAAAAAAAATGATCAGAAAAATGGCATTCTTAATATAATTCAATATCCTAGAAAAGGGCCAGGCCTCAGAGAGCCAGAGAGCCTCTCCGGAACAAGTCGGAGCACCAAGGCCCGTGTCCTTACCCGGGCGCTCTGGCCAGCTATCAGCTGGTCGTCTTCTGTCTGGACACTTGTCCTGCTTCTGACATCAAAGTCTTCAGTCTCAAAGTCAGAGTCGTCCAACTCCTCGGGGGTCTGCAGCCAAACAAAGACCATGAACCAGACAGCAATGCTTCCGGCTGAGTGACAGTACGGAGGCCCAGGGTAAGAACTCTGGTCTCCAGAGAGGAGTGTATGCAGCCTCCTCAACTTCGATTTTTAAAGAAAGCTCCTTACATAGGCCTGAGAGTTCAGGCTGACCTCTGAATCAAGGCTTGTCATAACCAAGATTTCACTTTTAATACAATTTCCCAAGGAACCTACATCTGCACATGAAGGTAAAAACCATCCTTGGTCAAAAGTTTTTACAGAAGATATGTTTTTACATGATGTAAAGCAATTTCATAAATGCTTACTTTATGACAACAAGAACATGACATAAATTAATCCTGGGCTTTCTCTTTGGGTGCCAAAGGCTATTTTGAGGAATAAAAAAAAGCAATGTGTTACTCCTAAAGTCTAATTTTATTTTTATCAAAGGACAAGAGAATATAGCAGAGGAGAGTTCAGTGCATACCAAAGACCAAAGGGACTGACTGCTGGTGTAGTCCCCTGCAGTAGTCATTAGGTAAAAACCATATTTTGCACAGATGACCAGCCTCTCTGGCTTAGCTACTGACTTGAGACAGTTATTAGGAAGAGCCGGCAGGCAGAACAGCCAGGGTTGGTGTTGGCCCAGATGGTTGGCCTATGACCGGAGGGCAGTGAGGCCTCATCTCTCCAAGGCCCTATGCCAGGCCATGCTTATGTCCTGTGAGAAACACTGAAGAGATGGCCTGAGCTTGGTGTATGCCAGGCGAAGGTCGAGTCAACTCTAGAGAAGTGGGCACAGTGCTGGGCAGGATCACAAGGTACTACAGAGCCACACAGGTCCTGAAGGTGTGTGACTCTCAGCACCTCTGGGCTCCAGCCACAGACTGTTGCAGTGTTGTGTGCTAGGTCTACAGAGCTTTCAGGAGCAGCAGCCAACATCGCTTCCTTGCCTGCCCAGAGCCTAGCTGGGTCCTAAGAATTGTTCTTGCCAAGAAAAGAAGCTCTTTTCTCCATTCACTCACTCACCTACCTAACAGTGAACAGGAGTAATAGGCAAAAAATGAGTAAACTATATGACTTAACTACAAAGTGATTGGCACAATAAACAGTCGGCATGGTGACTGGAAACAGGCAAAGGTCTTGGGGAGGCAGTGCAGTGGCAACATGCAGGTGGGAGAGTGTGGGTAAACTGAAGTAAAACAACAACAACTTGCCTCACTGGTTGGATCCCAGCTCAGGTGACGGAGCCGGGGACAAGCAGTGGGAGACAGGACAAGTGATGTGGACACCCTGAGAGTTTGGAACAGCAGACTGTTCAATGACTGAAGCTGGGGCTGACGTGGATGCCCTAGGCTAAGAGACTTCAGGCAGAGGGATAGGACTAGGAAGACTAGGTTGGGGGATGCCGGGCCTTACACCAGGGTGGGATGCCTGAGTGGGTAAAGGCACTTGCTGCCAAGCCCAAGAACCTGAGGTCAATCCCTGGGCCCACATGGTAGAAGGAGAGGACTGACTTCCACAAGTTGTCCTCTGGTCTCCATACATGTGCACATAAAAATAATGTAATTTAAAAAGAAAACCAAGACCTGAGGGCTGATTGAAAAGTGACAAGTGGGGCCAACCAAAGACACTGGAAGTCTAAAGGACTAGTGAGAGTCAAACAAGGAGAAACTTGTGTGCATGTGTATGCTGAGGAAGGAATCCTGGCTCAGGTTAATGAATACTTGGTTTTATTACTGAGACTCATTTCTCAAGCAAACCAAGATGACTGTTGAATAAAAGGCAGTGATGGGGTCAGTGAGCGGTATGTGTACACGCTAACACTAAACTGTAGCCGACATCATCATCACTGAGCCATGTGCACAGGCTAAACTACACCACCGACATCTTCAAAGCTTCACTTTTGCCGGTTCCCTGTCAAGCCCACTTCAGCACGAAAGGACACCTTCCCTGAGAGTCTATCACTGTACACACACCTGGAGGCCCAGAAGGAGAGGAAAGGCCTGTCATTCTTCATTCCAGCACAGAACTAAATATAGTAAGAAACAGCCATTTATGTGTTAGGCCTAGGCTGAAAACACTGCCTGTTTATTTCATCCAATAAAGCCACTAATACCATATTATAGCCATGAGCTGCCATGGATAATTCTGACCAGACTATAGGAGATAAAGTACTTCTGCTGTAACTTGGAACTCTGAGGACAACTTGCAGGAGTTAGTCTTCTTTAGCCATGTGGGTCCTGAGGATCAAATTCAGGCCACAAAAGAGCAGACACCTTTAACCACCAAAGCATCTTTGGACACCACTGGAAAGACTGGAGTCTTTGCTATCTTCCAGTCACACTCACAACCATTCCTCTTACCAGTGTGTTTGGGCAGATGGGGAGCTTTCCTGCTTTACCCAGAGAATGGTGGGCTTAACCTAAGTTTTCAATGCCTCATACAAAGTAGAAGCAATAGGCCTTCAACATGTTCCCCACTGACAGTGTGGTTAGCTTCTGCTGGCTAGGTAGGTGGGGTTAAAAATGGCAGCTTGTGAGATGCGGGCCCAGGACATGTTTGATGGAGGAACTGCAGACTGAGAACCCCCCCTTGTTCACAGGGAGGTCTAAGGACTTTCTGAGATGGGTCACATAAGACCTAGTAGTAGTACTTCCACTCAGCCATGAGCCATGGAACACCATGAGGGCTGCCACTTGTGGGGCTCTTTATCCTGAACAGAGATTCTAACCTCTTGCCTGTGTTTCCCTTCAAAGAGTGAAGTGTTCCTTTTGGGCAGAAGTATATTAACTACCTATCTTAAGAAAATGTTCTCTGAAATTTAATACATCATTTTTCATAGTTTCCCCTATAACTCAAACTATTCTTTGTTTATCCAACTAAATTCCCTAAATTAATTCATCAAGCCTAACTCACGTTAGATTTCTTTTTTTGGTCCATGTTTGGGTTCTATCTCATTCTAATAGCCCTTAGATCCATTGATATATATTGCCACTTTATTTACTGGTTTCAGAATGACACATTGCTCAAGTTAGGAAATGATAAAAAAGAAGCTGTTAAAATGTCTGGAAGGGCTGAAGAGATGGCTCAGTGGTTAAGAGCACTGACTGCTCTTCTAGAAGTCCTGAGTTCAATTCCTAGCAACCACATGGTGGTTCACAGCCATCTGTAATGGGACCTGATTCCCTCTTCTGATGTGCATGAAAACAGAGCATTCAAATACATAAAAACAAACAAACAAACAAACAAACAAACAAGATCTTTAAAAATAAGATAAGATGTGTAGAATATGGTTCTTCACCCTTATCATCAGCACTGCCTTCCGGATGTCCCGGATGCCGTCATACACCAGACGGGAGGCATCGATGAACTCATTCTCATCCATGGGCTGGGCTGGGTCTGAGCTGAGGGCTTCCACAGCTGCTTCCACTTGCTCAGTGAAACGTGGCATGACTAAAGAGACAAGGAGGACAGGTCACACTATGCAGATGGCGCTTCACCAATCTTTTCCTGAATCCTTGGACAGAAAGTCAAGGTCATGACAAAGAGTCTCTGATTCTACAAGGACTCAAGCATCTTCTCAATGGATTCTGTGAACTAGGACTGGGTGGTTGAGAACTTAAAATGACACTAATGACTTTGAGACCTAAGAATGGGCACTACAGCAGGTTGGGGTAGTAGCTTACTGGGTGAAGTGCTTACCTGCCATGTAAGAGGTTCTGGGTTCAATCCCTAACATTGCAGGGGGAGGGACCAACCCTGAGGTTATATGCATTCACTAACAGGAGACAACGCAGAAGTTTATCTCAGACACCTAAAAGGAATGTGCTCGAGAGCTGCCTAACAGCCAGCCTCTCACTAGTACACAGAGCCACTCAGTGCATGTAAAAGCTGTGTGTGTGCAATCCCCAGTATTTGGAACAAGAGGATAGTCTGTCAGAGCCAGCCATGGTGGGGACCAGGGAAACCCTAGGAGGGGGACAGTCCTCAGACCTGTGTTGGAGAGGAGTTTGGTGGCTTCCAGAACCTTTTCTGTGTAAACTCCTGGCTCGTAGTTGTCCATCTCTGAGGTGACTACATGGATGACTCGGGCTGCCCGGCCTCGAATGGCACCAGCAGTGCGATCCAGTGCATCCACATCTTTCTCTTGGAGAGCGATAACACACTTGTTCACATCTTCCAAAATGTGGTTCTCTGAGGACAAAAAGATGAATGAAAGATCAGGTCTTTTACTGGACATGGTGACAAGGCATGTTCCAATTACTGAGGAAGAAATTGGGCCAACCACATGTGTCAGGTTTTATATGAAGGAGCTGGGCAGTGGCACACATTTGCATGCTAGCATTCAGGATAGTGGGGCCTGAATCTAGAGTATTAAACCAATCAACTGTTGCAAGTGTCCTCTGTCCTCCAAACATACCTCATGGCATGAGCACCCCATATGCCAAATATGTAATGTAATACAAACACACATAGCACTTTCAAGACCTCCTTCTTCACTGATTGTCATTGAATCCAGCTAAATTGACCAGAAGCTCCTACTAGGCACACGGCTGGATTTGAAAACCCTATACCATTTCCTGTCTCCTGACACTGTCTACAGAAACCCCAGAGCAAGTACTCTCAATCTCATCTGTAATAACAAGCCGCAGGGCCAAGGAAACTGTGCTAAGAGGAACAAGCTGCAAGTTGCACACAGACACCATGCAGTAGGGGAGACCCAGCAGGGGTAGAGCACACAGCACACAGGAAGAGCTGCAGTGGGTGGCAACATCAACTTCTCCTTTCCTGGAACACATGACAGCTCTTAGAAATTATGTCAGTTAACGACACGGTATCCTGCCAACAACAGAATGTGGCATAGCAGGTGCAGAGAGTTCTAGTTCTTGTAGAAAAGCTAGAACAAACAGAGCAAATGCAATCTGTTTTAAGAAGCACACTGAGGCCAGGTAGTAGTGGCACACACTTTTAATCCCAGCACTCACAAGGCAGAGGCAGGCAGATCTCTGTGAGTTCAAGGTCTACACAGAGTTCCAGGATGGCGGCCAGGAGTATACCAAAACAAGAAAGGAAGGGAGGGAGGGAGGGAGGGAAGAAAGGACAGAAGACTTCAACATCATCATAAGCATCTTTTAAATCCAAATTCCCTGCATGCTAGCTAAACAAATGTATACAAAGCCTGCGGTCATTCAAGGTCTTAATGTTGAAACTACCTTTTCTGAACCAAAGATTACTATAGAAGATGTACCTTGTATTGCAAAGGTGGGAAAGTCAAAAGGAAAGAAAAGACTTTAATTAAAAAAAAAAAAAACCCTGCAACAGGTTTTCGTATTATTTAGAGCTCATACTGTTTTAGAGCGGTTAACACTTTGGAGGGCGTTAATACATCAGATTCAGTGATGTACGCTCTAAAAACATCATCTAGATACGTATGTTTAAAAAAAAAAACAACCTCAATTTTATTAAATTCATACATACTTTTCCCCCATCTGTGGTCACAACCAGAGAAGGTATGAAGTAAAGACACTGACCATGACTGTCAACCTCAGGAAATCTGACATGTGAGACAGCCCCTGGGCATGCCTGTGAGGTGGCAAGCTTTACCTACTGTGGGCAGCACCATTCCCAAGGCACATGACACCTTTTATCTCAGCATTCAGGAGGCAGATGGATCTGGGACACTCAGGGTTACACAGAAAAAAACAAAAGCCTGTTGTGGGGGAGGTGGAGGTTAAGTCCAATTACCCCCTCTGCTTCCTGGTTACACATATAGAGTGACTAGCTGCCAGGACAATCCTGCCATAACAGACTGTACTGTTGAACTGTGGACCCTTTTCTCTCCTAAGTTGCTTCTCACATCAGCAAGAAACCACCCCCCAAAACAACAACAGCAACAAACCACTAATATTCTCTCTAGTCGCCAAGCAGCTATCTCAAGTACTGTTTCCTTCCTTCAAAGAGAAATTCTAGCCTACAGTTTTGCTAATTTTATTATAAAATAATAAAAAAAAAAAACCATAAAAATCCTTTTGTGCTGGGCGTTGGTGGCGCACGCCTTTAATCCCAGCACTTGGGAGGCAGAGGCAGGCGGATTTCTGAGTTCGAGGTCAGCCTGGTCTACAGAGTGAGTTCCAGGACAGCCAGGACTATACAGAGAAACCCTGTCTCGAAAAACCAAAAAAAAAAAAAAAAAAAAAAAAATCCTTTTGTATGAAAACCAGACAGGGCAGAGAATAAACATTTTTAATGAGGGTTAATACTGTCAACTTGAAGGGATCTAGACTCATGAAGCCGACTAGCCTATGCACACACCTATGAGAAACTATTTAGGTTAACTGAGGTGGGAAGACACATCCTAACTGGGCAGCTCCACCCACAGGCTGGGTCTTAGATGGAATCAAAAGGGGAAATGGCAATGCAAACCAGTCTCGAAAAACAAAAGGAAGGAAGGAAGGAAGGAAGGAAGGAAGGAAGGAAGGAAGGAAGGAAGGAAGGAAGGAAGGAGAAGAGGAGGGGAGGGGAGGGAGGGGAGGGGAGGGGAGGGGAGGAGAGGAGAGGAGAGGAGAGGAGAAGAGAAAAGTAAAGAAAAGAAAAGGCCTGTGAAATCTTCTGGTTATGACAGCCATTACAACAGGAACTCAATGGTAGCAACCGCCTGCACTGGGCCTATCAAGAGTCAATCATGAGTGGGGGAGGGCTCACAGGCTCACTGTCAGCTACTGATGGGTTCTACTGAAGGGCGTCACTGTGTATCTGAGCACTATAAATTAACTGCTTGCTCTACTAGGACACACCCAGGCACCAGCTTGGCCCTTTACCTCCTCACCTGCATTACTAATCACTTGTATTCTTCAGCAAGCTTATGACAGAACAACCAAAAACCACAGAAGGGGCAGACATACAAAATTCAGATGCTCTCTTCAGGAGAACAATTCTGTGCTTGAACTCACTAAACAGAAACTGGCTCAATTGTTTTGCACTAAGTTAGCCCTCTCTTAAACTCATTTATTTACAAAAATGTTGAACCTATTCACTAGATAAAAGTGGATCTGCTAAAGAATTTAATTTCTCTTTATTAGTCTTCTGTTTTATATTAAATAACCTTAAAAAATCCTGTCTGGATCCCACTAAATGCTGTTACTTAATCCCTTTTGTTGTCTGATTTGAAAAATGTTATATGAGAAAATTTTTATTTTATTATATTTTACTTTACTGTAAGAAAAAAATGAAAATCCCTTGAGTCTAAGCTCAATAAACATATCCACTTTAATTTAAAAAAGAAAAAACCTGTAAGAATGTAGTATTTATCCAGAGGGGACTTTGCATTTAGATTTCCAAATTTGTTGTTTGCTTAAAGGTGCTATGAAGGTAGAATGTTTTTCCCTAAGCCTATGAAAAAGAATAATTCCATACTTCATTGGGAAAAACAACAGAAGGCCAAGATTTCCCAAAAAGGCCCATTGCTGCATTTTTGGCACTTGCAACAATGTGCTTGCAAATGAATTTTTTTGTTTTAAAGTAGCAGCATCTGCAATTTGGCAGTCCTGCAGCAACACTGTTTACTCTGTCTTCCTGCAGCTAAACAGCCTGCACCAGGCTTCCTCAAGTTAAGCCAAAGCTACCATCTCAAGGAGGACATGCAAAGCCAGGAAGGCATTGGTATGCAGAACACAGCGTCCCTCTATATAGGTCACTGCTGGAGGACTGTGCTGTGCGTTGTACTTAAGTCCTGCTTCTCTTTCAAGCGCCATTGCCACTCACACCGTTCACATTCCAGCCTGTGGTTCCCTGGAGTGACAGGTAGTTTCAGCTCTACAAGAACCCAGTCACTAAATCTGCCCACAGCCACTAGCCCCAGGAAGCTGCTGTTTCCAAGAAGACAACACAGCCAGGGGCAACAGAGTCCATGTTAAGTGGAAAATGCATTTAGTGTTACTCAACTCTAAGAAGATAGGATTAAAATTTATTTCTGTGAGCTAAACACTGAATTGCATTTGACAGACATGTTCTATATGAATGCAATTTACTATGTCATTACCAGTTTATGTTTATATAATGAAATCAACTGTTTTTGTGAGGTGAATTACCCAGATTTATTTTTTGCAAGTTCATAATTAAATGGCACTTAAATATTTCCTCTCTGTTTTCTATCTGTGCATCATGCGGACACAATCTTTGGGAAAGTAGTCAGTGAAACTATGATCACTTCAGAGACAGAAGCTTTCCAAGAAGGGCAAGAGAATTCTCTACAATAAACTAGCTGAGAGAGCTGAGAGGCTCATCCCCTGAGTTTCACAGGCTCATTACAAGTGACACAGGACATAGGTCTGAACTAAATTGTCAACATGGGTAGACTGTTATATGACACACAGGTCATAGCCAGAGGGCCGTAGTCTACACCAGCAGTGAAAGTTTTGCTAGCCCAATAACTAATTCTTCCAGGATGGACACTAGCCCCACCATGAGGGAAAGTGTTCCCGGTCCAACTCCCCCTGCACAGGACACAAGTGTAGAACTTTGTAAAACTGGAAACCAGAATGTTATTGACAGAGTTCCCTTGTCCAGATTTTAAAGTGTTTTGTCTGTAATTATATTATACATGACACTTTAGGGAACCAGTATTACCTGAGACAGCCAAGAAGTCATCAATGGAAGTAATATCATCAACAGCATCTGTGAGAACACGGACTTGCTTTTCCCACTGCTCTTTAAAAAGATCCATGTTCTCTTGGGCCAGTTTACTCTGTGGCTTTGCTGCTAAAGCCAATGCAGCATTGATAACCTGCAGGAGACAGTAAAGTAATGCACATAACTCAGGCTATCAAAGCCCTGCAAACCAATCACATAGTCAAACATGACACCATGTGCTCACCCCAGGATGTATAGAGGAAATACTTAACAGCAGGCCTCAGACGTTTGGGAACACCAGGCAATTACAAAATAAGTGAAAGTCCCCTCTAATTAGTCAATTTGTGAAGGCAATTCTGTAACTTTTTCCTCTAAGATTTATTTATTTTATGTATATGAATACACTGTGGCTGACACACCAGAATAGGGCATTGAATCGCATTACAGATGGTTTTAGGCCACCATGTGGTTGCTGGGTATTAAACTCAGACCTCTGGATGAACAGCCAGTGCTCTTAACTACTGAACCATCTCTCCAGCCCCTAATACTGTAATTTTTGACATCATATTCCAGTTTTTTTAAACATCCATAGAAATGTACCATCAAAAATTACATAATTAAAATTATATGCTACATATAATTAACTATGCTGTTTTCTTCTTTTAAATATTCAACATCATTAAATATATGTTACATTATTATCCATTTTATAGGTATCTTATATTACTTTCCTACTGTGGGGGTATTTAGACTCATCTCAGTTATTCATCACTATTACAGAAGTAACAATAATGTCCAATAATGCATAATGCCCAGTACCAAATGCCAAACTTAACGGAATTCATTCATGATAAAGGTACTGTATTCCATTCCAAGGACTCTTTTCCCTTTGTCATTTTAACAGAGGTATCTTTGACATATAAAAATTCCACAGAAAAGCATATAGTCTGCTACATATAAGAAAGAATCTAGGACTGGGGACATAGCAGCCTGGCAGAAAGCTTGCCAAGTATGTGCTGGGTTCTAAATTCCCGCCTTGGCACAGCATGCACACACACAAATGTTTTATTGAGATACAATTGATAATTCATCCATTTGAAGTGTAAAATTCAATGACAATTAATACAGTCACAATGATACTACACTCAGTTCTACTATTTTTTTAATTCCAAAAAGAAGCTCCAATTATATTAGTAATGGGGAATCAACACTCCATGTTCCTCTTCTCTCCTTATCACATTGTCTAGTAACTACTAAATTATTCCCCTACTCCAAAAATAACAAGTGGCAAGGGTAATAGCACTGTTTTCCTTCTTGTATCCAGGGAGAGCACCTAGGCTAGTGTGAGCCATGGAGTACAATGTTCCCCACTCCCACTCTTCACAGACAGCCTACACTGAGGGAGTTTTTCTTCAATTCCTAGTTTCTAAACATGGCCTAGGGAGACAAGGGGTACTTCTCTGCTATAACTGCCAATAGTTTGTCAACATGGCTGCTGTGAAACAAACCAGTCCCTTTTTGAGTATGGTCCATGCTCTTAACTGAACCATGTCCCTAGCCCCATCCCATCTGCTTTATAAAGCATTTTAATCATCTCTCTTCATCGTTTCTGTAGTCTGTCTCCATGTTCATTTTCATACTATTCGTTATTCACTGCAATCAGCCAGTCTGTGAAGAGATCTGAAGAGTTCCTTCTCCAAAAGATGTACAGAAAGGTCAGTAAGTGCATGAAAAAAAAAAAAAAAAATACTACTGTCCTTAGCCATCAGACATGCCAATGGAGTCTCTTCCCACTTATCTGGGTAACTAGAACTAACTTAAGAGAACAAAGATAATCAGCCCACATGGTCCAGCTTGTATCTGCCAACACCGAAGATGCCCAGCTCTATAGGCACAAAGAATAATCACTCCCAGAAAAACCTTTTACTCAGGGCACACCCCTAATGCCAAGTGTGGTCTGAGTCCTGTGTCTAAAATTCAGTCCTGAGGTCCATCTTAAGTGAAACTGTGAAGGAGAGAAACGAAGCTTCGTGTGGTGGGCTCCATGTTATGACATGGGCCAGGTCATAAGGTTCATCAACTCTGGCATTTTCATTAGCATTGACTAGACTCTCCCTGTGATTCTTTTTTCCTTAGGCTTTAAGATCATTTATATAAATACTCTTGGTAGGTGTGATCAGCGTATGTTACCATCTGTTTCTGCAGATATGTGGAAGCATTGTCGCTTTTCAAGCATTTTAAAATGAAACGGAGAACCAAAAGATATTAAAGTGTTGGAAGGATAAAATGGTAAACTTGAGGGGAAGAAAGTCCAATCTTTAGATATCTACTCTAAATTTATTTCATACAATTTGGTCATCCAATCTACTGTATTTATTATCTCATAGCAATAAGTCACTGAAAAATTTTCTGACTGTATAAAGCTGGCAAGATGTTCATCAGATGGCAGGCTTTGTAACTGGTTCTTCATAGAAGGCTTGAGTGCCTTCACATCAGAGAGCTAAGGGACAGTGTCGCGGTACATTTAAGGTTGTAGACTTTACATAGAAACCCCATCCCTGAGATCTCTGGTCCATTACCACTGTTCCTCTGCTTGTTCCCCTTTTGTCTACTGCCAAGTTGACAGGACATGTAGAGAGAGGTTAACCTAACTCTTAGACTATGCTGTAAGCATTCTCTACCTGGAAAAGTAGAAAAACATGATTTAAGATTGCATAGAGATCTGAGTGGCAGGAGGCAAATACACTGAATATTCACAAGCACTAGCTGGGGCCAGTAAGGACTCAGCAGATAACAGTTGCTTGCTGACAAGTCCAATGAACTGGAGTTCAGTCCCTGTGACACATATAGTGGTAGAAGAGAAACAATCCTCACAAGCTGTCCTCTATCCTCACACCATGAGTACACGCAACATGTGTAAGCACACACCAATAAAGTAGGGGAAAAAAAGAAAGAAAAAAGCATTAGCTGTTTTATGTACTTATAGTCTTTCTAGCATGTCATACCCTTAGCCCAACCCAATTACATCTTTCCAAGTGCCAGTATTAAACAGAAAACTCTTAGCCTTTACTTCAGTAGCTGCTTCAATCAGGTTACTATTATCTGTATAAGACACATCAGCAAAGTAGTTACCTTGTGACAAGAGTGTCACAACTGTGCACAGGCTAGTCAAACACCTGTGTACCACACACATAACACATGCACACAACAATGCATGCATGAAGAACAGAGAACTTGTTGAAGTCTGTTCTCTCCTAACCACCAGGTAAGTCCTGGGGGTGGACCAAGGTCATCAGTCTTGGCAGAACTGATTCATCTTGATGACCCTCTCCTATGCATTTTAAATTAAAGGCAAGGAGGCAGTAACATATAATAAAAAGAAAATGATACTTAAAATTTTCAAATCTATAGTTTATTTGTATCAGGATTTCTATTTAAAACCCCCTTTTTAAAAGGAAGGAAGGATGGAAGGGAGTGAGGGAAGACAGGAGAGGAGGGAGGAAGGGAACGCAAACCTAACAAAATAAATTTACATCCACCCCACTAATCCATGCTGGAGACACTGTAAGCTTGCTGCCTATACTTTACCTGAGGACAAAGGGCTTCTAACTGGCTTGCAGACATTCGGACGAGCTTTACACCTTCTTCATTATTGGAGATGGAACAGGCCAAGTTGGCAACCTGCAAGAAGGAAGAACATAAACATGCCTATAAGCATTTTTCTCTTTAGACTGAAAACAGGGCAGTAACTGTGTCTTAATCTGGCCTTCCCAGAAAAGAGAAGATACAAACGCACTAAGGAGCTTCACTTCTCAGACTGCAAGGACTTCACAATGTTACATTGTAGGTTGGTATCAGAAGAGGTGGCTCAGCTTTGAAGGATCTCTAATCAGCCTGAACAGTCACAATAAGGCAATTATAAGAAAAGCCAAGGAACACCAAGGAAGGAACTGTCAGTATCCACAAGTAGTAAAATTTGCAGTTGTTCTTGAGGGGAGAAAATCAAAACTCCAAACTGCTGCTCTTCTTGTTATATATACAAATTCAAGTTAAGTTTATCTGAATACAGGTAAATCAAGATGATGTTTAAAACATGATAAAGGTAACACTGAAGTGGACCAAATGAGCCAGGTGTGGTGGCATGTGTTTTTAATCCCAGTACTTGGGGGGAAGCAGAGGCAAGTGAAGTCTGTGAATTCAAGGCCAGCCTAGTCTACAGAGAGTTCCAGGACTGCCAGGGCTACAGAGAGAGACTTTGTCTTAACAAAACAACAGATGGAACCAATGCCACCCTCCTGAACAATGAAGGAAGGGATGACCATGGAAGCAATGAGAACCTTCAACCGGGTTCTCAGAACACCATCAATGGCTAGACTTCTGAGTTTACTTTTAATGTAAATCTTTGCCTTCCCTCACAGGTCTCTATGCCACAGTTGACATAAGCAGAAATGATTTTTACAGGTTGTATCATCGTTATCTTGCTAGTGTTCTGGCTGTCCTAAAAATGCTACTCTTTAGGACGAGCTAAAGACCCTATCTCAAAAAGAGGAAGGGGGCATTTTGGAAAACAAATAAAAAACTAGATGACATCACAAAGCTCCCTGGTGAGGTGAGACAGCAACGGAAGCCCTGCCCGCTGCTTCACTAAGCTGCTTTCAGACAGTGAACAGGAAAGACAGTCAGACACTGGGATTTTGCTTTCTACCACTCAACAATTTATTTCAGTTTATTTCTATTTATACTATCTCAATTTTGTGAATTTTAAAACTTACACATATTTTCAAAATCAAAAAGTAAAGGATAATGTATTCTTGACTATAGTCAGATACAGGGTGGTGAGGGCATGGAAAAATGGTTAAATTTCTTTAAGTCATTTGTTTCCTTGATACAAATCTTATGAAAAAGGCTAGAAGAGAAGACTTACTCTTTGTTTTAATGCTTTACTCTAAAAATGCTTCTGATCTACTGTTAGATCAGTGATGCTCTAGAAGAGGACGCTGCTTGCTTTAGGCCTGGGAGGAGGAGGAGGAAGCGATGCTTGTCACTAACAGTCTTTTCTGGATGAATAAGCTTCAATACACCCTCCAGGAACAAGACTACTCACTTCTCACAATGACAAATGTGCAAATGCAAGATCTAGACTACAGCTCTCTGAGAGGCCAGCCTCTTATACTGGTGCCAGACCTGGCTACCTTGAAAGGTAATAATACAGGGAAGGAGACCTTCACACCTCTTACTGAGAAAACCTGCACCTTTAGATTTGGAACAGCAGTCAATACAACTTTTAAGAAAACAGTTAGTCTGTGGGGGAAACAGCTCAATTCAGCAGGCTGTTCTTCAAGGACTCAGTTGATTCCTAGCACCTACATGGGAGCTCACAATGGTCTGTATTTCTAGTTCCAGAGGATGTCACACCATCCTCCAGCTTCCATGGGCAATGAGCATGCACACGACATGCAATTAAATAATAACATCAGCGTGAAGCCTTTAGCTTGGCAGGCACAGTTATGCACATCTTGTCACCCCAGCAGCACGGGAGCTAAAGTAGGAGGATAATGACTTCTAGGTCTCAAATCACTGGGCCTGAAGATGCAGATTTCAATCTAGGCAGGAAGGTAAGTTCAAAGCTAGCTAGGGCAAATTAGTAAGACTCTGGTTTTCAAACCTTTACAAAGTAAAACAAAGTATGTGTTTGGAGGTGGGCAGTGGCTCTATAATGTTGTGTTCACCTAGTAAGTGTGAGGTTTGGGGTTTAGTCCCCAGTATGTCAAGGTATGTATCAGGGGGTTGCAAAATAACCTGAAGTCTGAATAAGAACAAGCAAATAAACAAACAGCATAGGTGGCAGCAAGTGACCTTGCCATTAAAGAATAATTGTCCTATGTTTATTTTTAAAGTGTTAAAAATCAATCACTTTATGTCTCATATGTAAATCTCACAGAAGAATTGTTTCTGAAATTATTCTTAAGAGGGTCTTATTCCCCAGGTGGGGAAAAATCATCATGAATTTCTCGCTACCATGGCTGTTTAGCACCTCCACCCCAACACTTCAGTCATCCAAACTCCGCATAGCAAACTCACACTGCCTGCTATTCTTCACTTGGTCCTAGCTATCCACATATAACATTTTCATATACATTTTTGTTCAAAGTAAGTCATGATAATCTAATTTTAGGAAGAAGCAGGGTATAAATAAGTACCACTAGTAACAAATACAAAACAGGATTTATAATAGTGAATTTATTTAAGTGATAAATTATTTTTAAAGTTCCCTATTTTAACTCCACCTAGCTGCTGCCTAGTCTTCCAAGTAAACCTAGAAATGGTGCCTCACTAAACATGGGCTATCATCAGTCCCATCTGCCAGTGAGAAAACAGACACTCCTACAGTTTTGAGTCTTATTAAACAGAGATCTGCCTGCCTCTGCCTCCAAGTACTGGGATAAAGGCCTGTACAACCATGCCTGGCAGGCCTATAATCTGTACTATAATCTAACACAGCCAAGGCTGGGTGAATGTTCCTCAGTCCTTCCTACCAGAATCCAAGAGAAAAGAAAATGCTGAGGCCCCTTAAGAATTTCTGGAGCAATAAGATGGCTTTGTGGGTAGAGGCACTTGCTGCCTCCAAATTCAAGTGGGTTTGAGCTAAGGGACCCATATGGTAGAAGGGAAGGGGGGGTTCTTTGTTAACTTGACAGAGTGATAAGTTGGGAAAGGAGAAACACTGGTCTGGGAACTAAGAAGACTCCTTAGTCTCATGTACACTATCAGAACTTTGTTAATTACTTGCTAGAGTTTTGGCCTGCCAAGTCACATGGACCCACTGAGAAAATACACAGCTAGTCATAAGATCAGTGTTTAATTCAAATGTTCTTCAGAGTCTTCAAGACCACTTTGCTACATATTACTACATACAAATTCATAACAAAATCAAATATACAATGCAGATCATTCAATCTGCAGTCAAAATACACATTTCAAACTAATAAAGTCATACCCCATGAAGTTCCAGATAATGAGAAAGCTGGGAGAGAGGGAGCCCAACAGTTAAAGGGCTCCATCCACTTTGTAATTCTTAATTCACAAGGCAGCACATGAGTGCAGCAGATCCCCCAACGTAAGGCTATTTTAATGCACTACCTGAGGCTGAAGGGAAGAGGATACTGAGTGATAGGTGGCATCTTCCCTGTTCTACTTTACGAGCTGGACAAGTAGAAAAGAGTGCTGACTGCTCCTTGGCTTTTCTGATGCATAGCACACAGCAAAGCAGGAACAGAGGAGGGAGGAAGTCATCAAAAAAGGCACACAGATACTGCATTAGTGACAAAAAGGTTTTTGACAGCAAACAAATTTCCACCTTAACATACTTTCGATCAAAGGCTACCATAAAGACATTGTGAATTTGACATAAGAGAAAAAGTAAGGTACAAAAGGTACTTTTGTCTAGAAGTACTACCTCACTATTTATAGGCAGTGAAGAAAACACAGAGCACCAGTTCAGCATTTCAAACCCTCTGCTCCTCCTCCCTCCTATCAATGACCTTGGGAATATCTAACATCTATGTACGGTTTGTTTAAAAAAAAAAAAAAAAAGAGGCAGACTGTCCTTCGGGGGAATCAGCAAGTTCTACTAATGACAGCTACAATCCAAGAGTCCATCCTAGAGCCTAAGGCAGACCCTCACGAAAAATAACAGGGCGAGACCTACACAGAGCAAGATCTCTGTTACACTACTATTTCCAAAGTAAAAGAACTCACAAATGTCAAAGCGCTTGAATCTGATCCAACAGGCACTCAGTATCAGTCACCAACACCGTACACACCTTGATCTTGTGTGTTCATATATAATTCATTCACTGTAGGCACTGCAGGGCTTCCCACCTTTGAGTGAATGGAGCCATAAGATCAGGACTGATATTACTTAGACAACTTTACAGGGCACTCTCACACTAAAGAATTTTGTTTTCTATTTTATATCATTTATATGCTATAAAGAGAAATTATTTATATTAAAGCAACACACACACGATTCCTAAAAAACAATTTAGTACCTCTGCTATGTTCCAAATTTAGGTTGGTCATGTAATAAGAGTACTAAAATAATAGTTTTTTATCCAAACTACTCAATAGTTTTGTATTCATTTCAAACACTAATAAAATGGATAAAACATTATCAAGTATCTCTTCAGTCCATTTCATTATGTGAACCCTACACTATATGAACTACATATACCTCATAAAATCTGTGTTTACTTTTCTCTTTCCCCCACTCTCTATCAGAAGATAATATCCACATGGGTGAGGATTTATTACTTATTATTACACCCCTAGTTTTCATGTGTTTGTTTTGTGTTTTAGACAAGGTCTGACTGTGTAGCTCTGGCTGTCCTAGAACTCTATAGACCTATAGCATTGAACTCAGAGATCCACCTGCCTCTGTATCCCAAGTACTGGGATTAAAGGTGTGAGCTGCCACTCCTAGTTTAAGAAGTCCACAAATGTTTACTGATAGATTTTTCTACATTTTTTTCTCGTCCAATCTATAAAAAATTATTTAGGTTTTTGAAAGATTAATTCTAGCTAAGTAAAATGAAATACTGCTCAAATCTGTCATTTAAACTTCTTTTTTTAAAAAAATTTTTTAAAATCTCCATAATTTTCTCAATTTCACATCCCAAAAGATCTGATTAGGCTGAGAGATGATCAGTGCTTGTTGTATAATCATAAGAACCAGACTCAGGGGCTGGAGAGATGGCTCAGTGGTTAAGAGCACTGACTGCTCTTCCAGAGGTTCTGAGTTCAATTCCCAGCAACCACATGGTGAGTCACAACCATCTGTAACGGGATCTGATGCCCTCTTCTGGTGTGTCTGAAGACAGCGACAGTGTACTCATATATATTAAAACAGATAAATTAAAAAAAAAAAAAAAAAAAAAAAGGGCCAGACTCAGAGTCTACTGATAAGTCAACCACACCTATCAATTCACTGTGTGCACAAACACACATACAATGTGCGTGGTGCCTTCTATATAAAGATTGCTTCAGAATAATACACAATGCAAAGCTCTGTGTCTGTCAACTGTCTATACACAACTGAATCAGAGTCTGGATGGTGGCTGAATCTGAAGAGTGAGCATCTATCTGCATCACATTTACTAACACTGAGAATGAGGACGATCACTAGTTGAATAGCTGTGAGAACGTAGTATGTACTAGGCATCATTCTATGCCTATGTTCAAAGAACATTCTATTACAGTGATTAGGAGTAGATAAACAGGATTATTAGACAAATCTACTAATTTCAGATAATAAGGAAGTCTGTGAATTACATTAAAATGATAAACAAATGTAACTACCGGAGGGTGGTACGAGAGCTGAGGGGATCAGGGAGGTCTTTCTGTGGAAGTAACATCTGGGCATTTGGGAAAGGAGAGAGAAGTATGACAGGAGCCAATCAGCACAGAGACACGGGACTAAAGGCAGCTGGAAATGGAGACAGGATACTTCATAAGCTATGGTGAACTATAGTTTCAAACTGTATCACATTTGTCCCTTGAAACCCATGACAAGGGTAGGTGAGAAAAATTATGAAGCAAAGGAATAATATGAGCTAATTTAAGGAGATCATACTGACTTCCTTCAAAGGGAGGAAGCTAGACAGGAATCAAAGTGCAAGCCAGATTGCCATTAGGAGCTGCTGCAGAAATTCAGTATGATAATAGCTACACTAAGGACTTGATCACAGAAATAAACACAAAGAAAACAATGGGAATTTACTGGTCACATCTGGAACACGGGGAAGGTGGAGGATGGGACTTAGAATTTGGGTTTGAGAAGCTGAGTGGGTGACAGCATCAAACAAACTAAACAGCAGTACATAAGACAGCGACAGCTTCATGGCAGGGACTGGTTAAACAGACATTTAATAACCAATTGTTTAAAAACGGTATGCTATGTGCACCTGAATATAAGCAATGGCCATAACAGAAACCAGGTAACCAAGTTAATTTCAGCACATCATGGTTTCATTTGCCTTAGCAAACAAACAACTCACTTTGGAATCAATTTTGTATACTTAACAACAAAAAGAAAATACTGGAGATAATCAGGTTTGAGTCTCTCTAATATATTGTTTTCTTCTTTGTGTTTCAAAATCTCATCCCCAGTTTCTAAAAATGAACTTACAAAAACTGTATTTAATGCCAGGCGGTGGTGGCGCACGCCTTTAATCCCAGCACTTGGGAGGCAGAGGCAGGTGGATTTCTGAGTTCGAGGCCAGCCTGGTCTACAGAGTGAGTTCCAGGACAGCCAGGGCTACAAGAAAAAACCCTGTCTTGAAAAACCAAAAAAAAAAAAAAAAAAAACAAACACTAGTGGCCTACAACTGTATCTTATCTAAAGAGGTACTTCCATTCCCAAGCTACCAGGCTGTATCAACATGCTTTCAGACAGAGACTTATGCTTTTTTTCCAACACAAGAAGTTGTGGGGCAGGGAAGGTCCATCTAAGAACACGGCCACAGCCAAGTGTAGGCACGTCTGGCTGGTGACCCGGACCCCACAATTCAGTAATCACAAAGCAGCTGCTGCAGTAGTAAGACATTTGTCCACTCAGAGATCAGAGGACAACTTTCGGGAGTTGGGTCTCTTCTCTCACTGTGGTGTCGGAGATAGCAGACACTGCTCACAAGGCAGAGGCAAGCATTCTTACTCACTGTGCTAATGAGTTTTATGTCAACTTTTTTGGGAAGAGAATCTTCAGATGGATCTATCAGATTGGCCTATGGTGCATTTTTTTGATTGATGTGAGAAGACCCAGCTCATTGTGGGAGGTGACCCTGGGCTAGTGCCAGTAAGCAGGACTCCTTCATGGCGTTCATCAGTTCCTGCTTCAGGTTCCTGTCCTGATCTTCCTCAGTGGTGGGCTGTGAGGTGGAACTATAAACTGAAATAAACTCTTTCCTCCTCAAGCCGCTGTTTGGTCATGATGTTTTTATCATAACCATATAAACCCTAACACATCTATTGAGACACTGAGCCAGGTCTGGGGCACATTTCTTTAAAAACCTAAGAAATAAGGCTATACACCCAGGAATTAGTTGAGATATTGTCATCTGAACTCCAGGAGCAGTTTACTGCAGTATATAACAGCAGCACCCAAGTATTCATGGGAAAGCAAAGAGCTTAAACTTTATTTGTGAAGCACACCAATGAGGCTTAACATAAAGGAGAACGAGAATCGTTGTCCTCTGAGGCCACACTGATGAATAATGCTCCAATCACGGGCTAGCGTTTTACAGAGCAGTTGCTCTCTATCATTCTTACAAATCTTTCTCTTTGTTTAATGACATGGCTTTTAATGACATGAAAACTGGGCAGGACACTAGGGGAACCTACTCTAGGCTGAAAAAGGGGTGCCATCCAGAGAAACCGCCAGAACATACTATGCCTTTTATTTCTTTCTAAAATAATTATCTCATGCTTGATACTGAAAGGGAGACAAGAGGAACAGTGTAGACCTGTCCTATCTAAAAGTCTTAGTAAGATAAAAAATAAAAGGATCCTTGACTGGCTGTAAGGCCAATTACATACGAGACCCATTCAATCAGGATGTTTCCAGTGGAAAACTGAAAGGTTTCTATTTTATGTTTTATCTTAGCATTGCAAAAACATCAGATTATATGAAGGGAGAACAGATACATTAAAAAAAAAAAAAAAAAGTAGAAGAAGAGATAGGAGAAATGACAATTTTGGAAAGGAACACTGATAAGGAATAATGATAGCAGCAATTCTGACAACAGATTAAACCAGATCTAAGTTTACACTGACAGCATATTTAAATCACACATACAACAAAATACTCACCTGCACCCACTGATAGAAATGGACCCGATGACACTAAGGAGCAGGTCCTCATCTGTAGGGAAGACCTGAGCTCTAACTGACTGTGAGAACAATGGAAATCTCAGAATATAGCCATTGCCCAGAACACCAAAATCATCCTGAGATATAATGATAAGTCATTCTCCAGAAGATGAAGGCCTTGGCTGCTGCCCTACCCTGTTTGCTGCCATGGATTTAGCACTGCTCAGAAATATAATGTGAACGACACAACTGCACAAAGATTTGTAAAATTTTTAGTAGTGACATTTAAAAAATAAAAAGGTGAAACATTAAATCTAAAGCTGCTATCATTTAAACATATAATAAATGAAAAAGCCAACTTGTTATTTTTTACATACTATATATTAAAAGGTCATATTTTATACTGGAAACCCTCCCAACTCACAAGTATGTAGCAGCAAGAAGATGGACAGAGAGATTTCAGAGTAGATGACAGCTTCTTTCTCCTAACAGAAATGAGACTGTAAGTGGCATACACTGTATAGAAGACTGAGTTTTCCATGACTGAAAGACTGGAGGAGTCCCAGAGACCCTACATTTCTAGATCATGGGGTAGGGTTTGGGGGAAGCACAGACAACATAGCTTCTCACTATGTAGCCCCAAGCTACCCTGGGATGCACTACACAGACCCTGTCCTCCCAAGTGTGCTAGAATTAAAGGCATGTGCCACAATGCTAGGCATGCATATGCTTCAAAAAAGCTATACAGAAAGAGACTGACACCATTAAGTAAAAACCTATGGCTTTAAAAGAAATAACTGGGCAGGGCGGTGGTGGCACACGCCTTTAATCCCAGCACTTGGGAGGCAGAGGCAGGCGGATTTCTGAGTTCGAGGCCAGCCTGGTCTACAGAGTGAATTCCAGGACAGCCAGGGCTACACAGAGAAACCCTGTCTCAAAAAAACCAAAAAAAAAAAAGGAAAAATCGAAAAACAAAAGGTAACACAACAACAACAAAATGGTATGAACTCCAAGGAAAAGTAAATCTCAAAGCTAATCTTACCAGGGAAGAGACTAGTAAGTGATCAAATGAGGACCTATAAAATGGGAAACAAATTGCCTGTCTTAACCTCTTGTGTGGTATTTATATGTAGCAAGCTAGGCAGATTGTATACTCAAGATACCTTCTGAAAATCATACATATGATAGATATATCCTCACAGTACACTGAAATACATAGTACTGTGTATTATATAATTTGTCTGGTTTTATTTTTGATTGATCATAAAATCTAAATATTCCTCAACATTTGGAATTCCTGCAGTATAAGGAGTACTCAGTTATAAAACTGATAGTTTATGTTACTGAGGTGATTGGGGATAAGGAGTCAGTCATCTGAAAAGGCGGCTTGACCTGGAGAAGAGTGAAACTGACAATGAGACTCTTCAATCAGGCATAAGTGATGAAACTTGAAAAAAACTCTGGACACAGAAACTCATGGAAGTTACCAAGTTGGTCTATCTCAGTGTTACGGGAGGGTGGAGGGCCCCAATTCCAGCTGTATGGGACACAAAAAATTTCAGCTTCAGCTTATGTCTGTCTGTGTCTGGTTTTGGTTTCTGTGCCCTGGAACTCACTCTGTAGACCAGGCTGTCTCAAGTCACAGAGCTGCATGGTGGTGGTGGTGGTGGGGCGGCAGTGTTCGAGGCCAGCCTGGTCTACAGAGTGAGTTCCAGGACAGCCCAGGCTATACAGAGAGACCTTGTCTCAAAAAAACAAAAAAAAAGAAGAAAAAAAAAAAAATGAAGTCAGGGGATTAACATTTTATCTTTGCTAAAACCAAGTCTCTGATTAGTTTAAGGTGTGCCACTATAATACAAAGGTTTTATGGGGAGAAGTCTTGTCGTGAAAGAAAAAGTTCTTCCTTGAGTCAGGAATTTTTGAGGCTTCTGAAACACTTAAGAAATTAATTTCCTTTTCATGGACATAGTAATTATAGATCTTACTGTATCCTTTAATATACAGGTAAAATGCAGGAAAAGGAAACAGGTGTAGAGGGCATGCAGAGGGGCAAGAGGTGAGAAAAGGGTTAGAATAGAGCTGTGATGGGGAACATCACACTCTGATCTCTAAGGATTACGTTCAGAATGAAATGAAATGTCTAAGTCTGGAACAAAGTTTTCAATGGCTCTCAAGTCCAGTTAGTCAGTGATTGACTCTAATTCTGTCTGTCTGTCTGGTTTTCTTTCAAGACACGGTCTTACTATGTACTGGTGGGTGTCCTGGAACTCATTATGGAGAATAGGCTGGTCTTGAACTCAGATCCACTTATCTCTGCCTCCTAAGAGTAGGGATTAAAGGCTTGCCGCACTGTGCTGTTTCCATAGATGACACCACTGACCCAGTGAGCTCAGTGTGCATCACTGCTGGAGGCATCAGCAGAGGCATGTAAGCTGGGGAAGCTCCTCAGGTCTGAGCGCACTTGAAAAGGATTATGGGGAGTACACAGTGCTGTGTACCATGGGTGCTGGTCAGAGAGGCTGGGAATGTCCCAACTGGCTCTCCCATGAAGGTACAGATAAAGACTGCCCCTTTTTAGCTGATAATACGCCAGGCTTTGATGCCTATCACTCAAAGGAACTTTTTAGTAAGCAGGCTACTTACAAGGGACTGGTTTCCTGAACATTATTTATTTTCTTTCTTTTTTTCTTTTTTTTTTTTTTTTGGTTTTTCGAGACAGGGTTTCTGTGTAGCCCGGGCTGTCCTGGAACTCACTCTGTAGACCAAGCTGGCCTCGAACTCAGAGCTCCACTTGCCTCTGCCTCCCAAGTGCTGGGATTAAAGGTCGTGTGCCACCACCGCTGTCCGGCTCTGAACATAGTTTCTATTCACTTGGAGATTACAGTTCATACTGCCATGTGACTGCTGTGAGCCAGGTCATGCTTAATGGAGGTACACATGAAACTCTTCAATTTTAGTTCCACATGTCAGAAAAACACTTCAATCAATATTCAAACAAAAGGAGGTATAAAATTAGTAAGGTGTTTAATGTGATTACTGATATATGTCCTGAAATAATTTTAGTATTAACTTAGGCTGTGTTACTATAAATCTCATCTTACATTTCAGGTCAGTTTCTGCTTTTACATACTGAAAACTTACTAATGGGTTTATGAACTATTTATCAACTGTTACGTTTCTGTACTAAGGTTATGTTTTGTGTGTATATGTCTCATTTCTAAAACATACTAATAGTTAATGAAATAATGTAAATTTATTTAACAAATGAAGAAGAAATCTAACTTATCTGGAAATTATGTGTTAATTCATCTTTTCTAATTATTATTTTACAAGTCAACCATTTCCACACAGGTTTCTAGTGTAAATTCATGTATAATTTAGTGAATGTTGGGCTTGTTTACTCTTAAAACAGTACCGGGCCGAATCTGCCTTAACTATAAAGTGAAACATCTACCATATCTATCACTCTTTTGGTCCTCAGAGCATGGGTCTCATTAGTGACCTCATTTTACAGGTAGGACATAAGAACTGACAAGAATTGGGTAACTTGCTCGGATGTAATTCCAGGCAGTGCGTATCAGAAAATGGCCAGTTTGTAGCTGCTTCCACTTGGTGCACTGTGCCAGTCTTGCTATAATATTGTGATCTGGCTTTGGCTACACTACTAGTAAGTGATGGTGTTGAGTTTCTAAGACAAAAGCTATCCATGTCATCAATGTAAACTAACAGAACAGTAGTTATGCTAGAGCCCCAGTGATAATGAAAGACTGTGCATTGGTGAGCCTTTAAAGACCTTGAGCCTATTCAATCATGCAGTTAAAACTGACGACTCACCAAGCTACCTATGTTAATGAGACAGATCACAATGCACTTACCTCAATCAGTTTGTTAGCATGTTCACGAAAAACTTGGGCATACTCCTTAACTTCTTTCTCATTTCCATTCTTTGCAGCTTCAATCAGTACTAAAAGAGGGACGTTGGTCTCCAGAAAAGAATCTGATACGTGGTCCATGACAGCTTTGCGAAGCTAATAATGAAATGGCATACATTTGATATATTTTTAATATGGAATTAAACTGTGATATAATCTATCTAGTGGAAGCCTGTGACAGACAGGCTACACTGAGATAGCCACACCCCCCATGTGAGCACCCAGTGAGACAGCCTTCAACCCAGGAATGCAGAGACCATGCTTTACGCTACCATCAGCTCTTTAGCAGAATTTCAGTTTTCAAGACATTTCCTTTTTCTTTCCTTGGATCTTACAAAACTAAACAGGATTACAATACCATTCTCAACTGAGTTGGTACATAGCTTTGGAATACATGTAATTAGCCTAATTACTTAAAATTCAATAAAAAAAGAGAAGTTCCTGGTTTATCTATAAGAGTTACCACACGATAAACTCTAAGTTTTATCTTTCTAATCGCTGTTGACACTTGATCCACCAAAGTTTTATGTCAGCTATGAGCAATAAGTTTCTACTAGTTCCTGAAAACTCTCTAAATTCTCACCATAACTTAAATCTTAATATGCTATATATTAAAGTACATATTTAGTCAACTCTAAATTCCTTTAAAAACTTTAACAAAATTTAATTTCAAAATGTCAATGAAATTAAATATCATTAGAGGAACAGATTTTTAAATTTACTAACATGGAAAATTCAGTATCTCCATCATTACTGCACATAGATAAAAAGACCCTTCTACCAGTGGGAACAAGCTGACAACATATAACAGAATGGGTAGACCCATGAAGAACTGGAATCTAACGTATGGAAGCCAATACAACAAGATCCTTTGAGGTTACTTCCACAGATCCCCAAGTCATCTTAAATTGATTTTCCTGCCTATACATCCGTTTCACACTGGAGCTAATTCATTCAGTCCACCCCAGAGGGAATGTATTAAGTCTACATCCCTCTGCGATTTTTTTTAGACATTAATAAGCTTATTAGCAATAGAACAGAGTCACTTTTCTGTGAAGATTTACTCTTTCCCTTAATTAAAAATATAAGCCTATATTTATTAGATTTTTAATCAAAACTAAAGCTGAGAACTTAGGAAATACAATTAACCCCCGTCCCCCTATTTTTAAGCTTACCTGTCTACGCAAGTCTCTGGTCTTCTTGGTCATTTTATCTATTGCCGAGTTGAGTGCATCACTTCTTTCTTTACGTCCAGCCTGAATAAACAGATGCTCATGTAAGTACTTCACAAGGAACCTAATGACAGTCTATAAATATTTAGTGTTAAAGCAATGTGGAATAAAAGAAAAAAACAGTAAAACGAGCATTAAGTTTTTGCATTGTTTTATTTCCATGTGTAGGGTATTTGGATGTCTGTGCATCATGCATGTGCTGCTGCCCATGGAGGTCGGAAGAGGGAGTTGGGTCCCCTGGAACTGGATTTTGAGCCTCCATGTGGGAGCTAAGAACTCAACCCAGGTACTGTACAAGAGTAGCCACTGCTCCTCACCACTGAGCCATCTCTCCAGCCCTGACAACACTCTACCCGGAAACACAAACAAAACATTTTTAATTCAAAGTTGAAAAACATACAGTGGGAGTGTTTATATGTGATTTCATCTAAAATATAATCTTGTACCACTTAGGCTCATCATGTGGCTAATCACTGAATCTAAGAACTTTTCTAAAAGAGACAAAAGATACTTGGGGAGCAGGAAGGGTTTAGCAAGTTTGGAATTCATAGTGAGATCCCATCTCCAATAAACATCATCTCAATTCCAAGGTCAGCATACAAGTCCATTACCAGTACCAATTCTTCTAGTGCTACAAACAAGAATAAGTTACATCTGATGTTGATGAGCTGTTACAAAGAAGCTGTAGAATAGCTAAGTATATACAGTGCTTGTCACACAATCCTCAGAAATAACTAATCTAGCATAGCAGTGGCACCCTTGTAATTCCAGTACTGAAGAGGTTCAGAGAGGTAGATTTGGGTCTTTATGACCAGCCAGCCTAGCCTATTTGGTAAGCCCAGGTCTCCATGAGAAATTTTGTCCCCAAAACATGGTGGGTGACTCCTGAGGCTGACCTCTTGCTTTCATATGCACATGTACCGATAGACACACATCTGCTATACATTCAGAATTTAAGTAAAAAATAAAATGTAAAGAAGCAAAATGAATGTGTGATGTAATGATATGGCATCAAACGTAGTTGAGTTACATTTCTTTTTTTTTTTTGGGGGGGGGTGGGGGGGTTGAGACAGGGTTTCTCTGTGTAGCTCTGGCTGTCCTGGAACTCACTCACTCTGTAGACCAGGCTGGCCTTGAACTCAGAAATCCACCCGCCTCTGCCTCTCAAGTTCTGGGATTAAAGGCGTGCGCCACCACTGCCCGGCAAGTTACATTTCTTATTATTTATTTATTATGTGCAGACTTCACTAAAACTGAAAGAGATGCTAACATGAGATTAGTGAGTACGAACCAGTATCTACCCTAATACTAGTCTGCGTAAAATGGCTCCGTATAGCTCATGTAGGAGAAAAACGTTTAAATCAAACATTATTCAAAACAGAGAGGGAGAAACCAGTAAGAGCAACCCCAAAGTTGGCTGTGTTTCAAAAGAAACAAAGTCTACTATACAAAGAAATGGGGGTGGTACTATGGAATAGCCACTGGCAGAGGGAAAAAAAAATTAAAAATGTAGGCTACCTAACATTTCAGTCTGTGTGTCAATGAGACTTAAAGATAGTTTTTACTATTTTTGTTTTTATCTTTATATTTATAGTTCAGAAAGAAAAGCCCCTCATGCTAAGTTTAAGTGTACTTCTTTCCAAACATCTATGGAAGATCCCTTAATTATTAATTCAGGTGCATCAAGTCAAAATTTATTGCTAAATTCATGGCTCAGGGCAGAAAATAACACTAGCATTCAGAAAAGTAGGGTGTCACATGATCCTGCCACTCAAGAACAAATTCCAAAGTGCGTGTGTGTGGTGTGTGTGTGTGTGTATATATATATATGTGAATGTATGTATGTATGTATGTATGTGCACCCTGGGAACTAGAAGTTATAAGATAACAGAATGCTAATGCTACTTAGTAAAACCAGTATTTCTTTCTGTTTTATCAATCATGTTTGCTAATGAGAGAACCAAAAGATTTTTCTAAAACTCTAGATCAATTGAGGGCAGGGAAAAGGTCATGGATCTGAGAGGGACTCCCAGCAGCACATCACCAGCACCACCAGGGAAATAACTAGGTCGTGTAATGTAAAGCAGGTATGTAATGTGATGTATGTGGTTGTTTTAGAAAAGAATCCTGTTTCCTTCAAAACACACACACACACACACACACACACACACACACACACACACTCTACTCCCTCCACCCCATACAAAATAGTATGAAGTTGCTACCTAAGAATTAATAGATCAAACCAGGAGAAATACTGAGACCCAGGCAATATAACATATTCACACAAAGAGAGTTTCCAAGCAGTGACCAAGACTTCCAGCATGGTTTATCTCAATATGATGTTCAGGATACCTCTGCGCATACTTCTGATGCTGGGACTTTATTCTTTAGAGTTGAGCACAATTAAATAATTTTTAAAAATAAAATATAAAGCTCATTGTCTACCATAAAAAAATAGAAAGTTTCATTTGCATATCTGTATGTCACTTTAACTCTAATCACGCATATATTAAAAACCACACACATATTAAAAACAAACTCTTACAAGAATGTAGATAACTATATCCACTGCTCACTGAATTTCCTTAAAACTATTCTATAGGGGAGTGCTGGTTAATTCCACCTCCTCTGCCCTGAAGACATCTAAAGAAGTCAGAAGTGGTGTCCGATAAACACCATCTTCCAGAGGTGGTGCTGCCACTTTTAGGTCAAAAGCATCTATATGCAGAATAAAGTACTCTAAAATGTCAAGAAGAAAAAGTTTAATTCAAAATGAACAAGGGTATAACTGGAGAGATGGCTCAGTAGTTCACTTGCTGCTCTTTGCAGAGAACCCAAATTTGATTCCAAGTATTCACACAGCAGTAGATAACTACCAGTAACTCCAGTTTCAGGAGATCTGACACCCTCTTCTGACATTTTCAAGAACCAAACATGCTTGTGGTTCACATATATACATGTAAGCAGAACATACACATAGGGTAAAAACAAAACAAAAAAAAAATTAAAGAAAGAACAATGGCATCCAGTTAGAGGGAGGGAGGAAATATGAATGAATATATAGATGAGACCTGTGTGTATATTACATCTGTATGTACATGTACGTATGTACACACACACACACACACATACACACACATATAAATATATATATATACACCAGTGTTAAGGTAAAACTTGTCTTTTGGTCCACAGCTTCATCCTCCAAAACCCAAAAAGTAGGCAGGTGAGAAAAATGACTGCTGAGTTGGAAAAAGCAGTTTTTCTCAGTCACTTGATACAGCAAAAGTAGGACTGCCTGCCCCTTCAGAGTGTGGTGGCAGGCTCTTATAATACCAGCTATTTGGAAGGCTGAGGAAAAAGGATCTGTCTCTAATTTAAACAAACAAACAAAAACAGGCATGACTTTCTATTGCATGTTTGAGCAATTTCTCTCCCTCAAAAGCTGATGTAACAGCAGAGATAATTTAATAGTCTCAGTTCACTGGGTACATCAATAGGTAGTAATATAATTTGGAGAGGTTCAATTCACTAGTATACAACAGTAGGTCAAGTAGACTAGAAATCAGAAAGGAACTTAAGAGTTCTCAGTTTAAGAGTAAGGAAACACCTTTCCTTCTCACTCCTAACCATGCTTCATCAAATCCAACCGATTCACATGCTTTTCCTATCAGAATGTGGCTGACTTCAATAAGACACTGACAACATCCTAAGGGTTTTCTTTCCATTAATAATAACATTGATAACAATGAGAAACCATCAGTGTCCCTGCCTCCCAACTTTTAGGACCAAGTTCATAGTAAACTCTGTCTATGAAACAGTAGAATATGATTAAATTTTTTCCACAATTTGGGGGGAGGAGGGGAGAAATCAACAGCAACAATGCCATCTACAAAAAGGTCTAGGTTAAGAAACACTAGAGTACAGAAAGGTACTACAGGAAGCATCAAGATCAGTGTGAGAATGGCACCTCAGAGTCAGCATCATGGTGGCACACATAATAGCCAAGCTCATTCCTAAGAATATTGACTAACTTTAACCTGGCCACTGAACGACAGATATCGTGCACTGTAGTCGACACTGTCTGTACAGTCTTCCCTCTCCTCCCTTCAAAGGGATCAGATGTGCAGTGTGGTCTGAAGATTTTACTGACCCATCCAAGTATTGCTTGCTGCCTTCTCTCTCATTCTGTCTAGGCATTCACTGCTTTCAACAAACCTCTTATACTTTAAACCCATCTTGGGGTCACTTTAAAAGAACTAAAAAAAAAAAAAAAAAAAAAATGCATATTTACATTAGTAGAGTTTCCAGAAAATCTTTATACATGACTCTAAGAGACCTTAGAGACTTCTAGTCATTATCAGAGTAGCCATATTCCAATGTAGAAATTGTATCTCCTTGTATAATGACTTCTTAGAATTCTCCAGTGGAATGAAATCCTCAGAAGATCACATGTGCTTGTTTCATAGATATGTTTCAATATGTCTGTTTCAATAGCTTGAGATTTCTTCTCTCAGATTTAAAACCAGACTCATTAAGTGGTAATGGTATGGGGAAAATAAGTTCATGCAGTCAGTTCACAAGACAAGTTTGTTTATAAAAGGCAGTTCCTTAGTCTGGCCTGAAAATATAGCCCTCATTCATGCTAGACACATCTTATGCATTTATATAACACTAACCATAAACATTCATGTCTGAAAATTTATCTAACAAGGAGATGCAAGAGTTGTCAAGCAAAAACAACCAAAACAAAATCCTACTCCAATATTAATATCCTTTCATATTCATGAGAAGAATTCAACAAGAGCTCATAAGAGATTCAGTCAGTTCATAAATGTACCAGTAAGAGATAGTGTGCAAATGTTATTTTGATGTTACAACACACTAATCTCAACAGTAACGGTGGTTTTTAGCTAAGGAATAGGTGAGATAACTGAAGTAGAAATCCTGAAGACTGTCAGCATCCAGGGACAATAAAATACTTGTTCAAAATTGTCTCTGTTCCACTGTTAACATCTGGGTCACATGTATAAAAATCATGGTGTCAGTCTGTTCCTCTCCTCTGGTAGGACATCCAAAGATCAACTCAGCACTGTTTTCCAATCAGTGTGGTAATAAAACATTGTTATATAATAAGCAGAAAAGGATTAGAGTTCCCTTAAAATTCTCAATGGAGGGGGAAAAAAAGCCCAAATTGTTTCTTTTGGAAGCTATTCCTCTTTGTTGTGCTTTATAATGTTAAGTTCTTAATGACAAAGTAACTAAGCCCACTTAGTTTACCAACACAGTCAGTAACACTTTGCTTTTTACCAAGCATGACAACAAGGCAATTGAGTAGCTTTCCAAACTACCAGAGCAGAGGCGTACCTTGCATAGGCTGGCATTAAATCAGCACTTCATAAATCAATCGTGCCCATTTAGATGATCTCTATGCAGAATCGGCAGACTAACACTAGCTCTCACACGCATTAAAAATCATCACTCTGCTAGTCCAACTCACTGTTCAGATGGGTCTTCTTGAATGCAGCATTTATTACAACCTCATTGTTGCTTCCTACACTGAAGGAATACCAAATTCTCAAATCAGGAGTTCTTCTTTCTCAATTTATTGTAAACAGGGGGTCTTGTAACGACCCTGACACTGTTACAAAGCACAGTGCTTTTTAACAGTAAAGCTTCTGGAAAACCCAAACAAAAGACACGTCACCCGGTGACGTCAGCCTATATACAGTTCTGTGTGGTCGCAGCACATAAGCAAATCCATTCTTGTGCCGTTTCTCGGAAAAGCTTTTCAGTAAATGCACTCATGCTGCTCCAGAAGCTCTTCTCTGCAACAAGCCGCCCATCTGCCATCAACAAGTTAAGACCGAGAGAACTAACAGCTGCGGAAAGGAAAGCCTGAAGCTCTGATGATCGGCAGTAATCAGGAGGAGGAAATTATTAACTTATAATCAAAGCTGATTTAGGGGATCAGAGCACCAAAAAAATGACACCAATGCTTTCCAGAGGAATATCCTAAGGAAAAAAAACCAATTCATCCTGATAGACTTGAATTTTACTTGAAAAGCCTGGGACACAGATAACAGGAAACTGGTCAAAGGCTCCTGCATGTTAGAGCCTTTTACAGACTCACTGCGTTGAGTCTGACAACCTCGACTGAATGCAGCCACCAATGTGCTCAGAAGAATGGGTAAGTCCATGCATTTCTATGGCTTGTTCAATCAAAGAGGAATCACGCTTTTACAAAAATAAGCCAGTGAATTCCTATTTTATTATGCAAATCACTTGGGGGATTTTAAGATTTATGTAAATGCATATAACATCTTAAAAAGGGACATGTTTTAATCTCTCTTATAGATGGTTTAAGTTGTGTTCCAGTCTACAAACAAGGTTAATTTTCTGCAGTAAATGAAAAATGTTATATGCAGTGAAATCTTTCATTATGATGTTACATTTTGTTGTTGTTTTTAACAGCCCCTGTGTTCTGCTGAAACATATCCTATCTTCTTGTTTTCTTTAAATTATATTCTGCAGGCTTACATTTCAAGTGGCCATTAGGGGCCCCTATGCTGGCAGCAATATATGCAATGAGTGTGGTATTAAAAATGCTGCCTGCCCTGGGTATGGCGTGTCCACCTAAATGCCGCTGTGAGAAGCTGCTGTTCTACTGCGACTCTCAGGGCTTCCACTCAGTGCCAAACGCCACAGACAAGGGTTCTCTGGGCCTGTCCCTGAGGCACAATCACATCACAGCGCTGGAAAGAGATCAATTTGCCAGCTTCAGTCAACTCACCTGGCTCCACTTAGATCACAATCAAATTTCAACAGTAAAAGAAGATGCTTTCCAAGGACTATATAAACTAAAGGAGTTAATCTTAAGTTCCAACAAAATATTTTACTTGCCAAACACAACTTTTACCCAACTGATTAATCTGCAAAATTTGGACCTGTCTTTTAATCAGCTGTCATCTCTGCATCCTGAGCTCTTCTATGGCCTTCGGAAGCTGCAGACCTTGCATTTGCGTTCCAACTCCCTGCGGACTATCCCAGTACGCCTGTTCTGGGACTGTCGTAGTCTAGAGTTTCTGGATTTGAGCACAAACCGTTTGCGAAGTTTGGCTCGCAATGGATTTGCAGGATTAATCAAACTGAGAGAGCTTCATCTAGAGCACAATCAGCTGACAAAGATTAATTTTGCTCATTTCCTCCGGCTAAGCAGTCTGCACACACTCTTCTTACAATGGAACAAAATCAGCAACTTGACGTGTGGGATGGAGTGGACCTGGAGCACTTTAGAAAAGCTAGACCTAACTGGAAATGAAATCAAAGCCATCGACTTGACAGTGTTCGAGATCATGCCTAATCTTAAAATACTTCTTATGGATAACAACAAGTTAAATAGTCTTGATTCCAAAATCTTAAACTCCCTGAGATCCCTCACAACCGTTGGCCTCTCTGGCAATCTTTGGGAATGCAGCCCCAGAGTATGTGCTCTTGCCTCCTGGCTGGGCAGTTTCCAAGGTCGGTGGGAGCATTCCATCCTATGCCACAGCCCTGACCACACCCAAGGAGAGGATATTCTAGATGCAGTCCACGGGTTTCAGCTCTGCTGGAATTTATCAACCACTGTCACTGCCATGGCTACAACTTACAGAGATCCAACCACTGAATATACAAAAATAAGCTCGTCAAGTTACCATGTAGGAGACAAAGAAATTCCAACTACTGCAGGCATAGCAGTCACTACAGAGGAACACTTTCCTGAACCAGACAATGCCATCTTTACTCAGCGAGTAATCACAGGAACAATGGCTTTATTGTTTTCTTTCTTTTTTATTATTTTTATAGTGTTCATTTCCAGGAAGTGCTGCCCTCCACTTTAAGAAGAATCAGGCAGTGCTCAATGATTCAGAACCACAGGCAGCTCCGATCCCAAACACGACTCCATATGTCAAACATGTCAGACCAAGGACCGTATAATGAGTATGAACCCACCCATGAAGGACCTTTCATCATCATTAATGGTTATGGACAGTGCAAGTGTCAGCAGCTGCCATACAAAGAATGTGAAGTATAATATCTACTCATCATCAAAAATCACATCAGATAAGTAACCTATTTTACATAGTAGGGGCTAAATACATATCTAATTTTTACCAATGGTGACATTAAGCCTAATTTTCCAAACAAAGTGGAGACTTGAGTTTTTGAAGTGTTGAAGTATTTTTAATTTTTTTAATGAAAACATATTTTAAGTGTTAAATGAAGCAATGCTCATATTAATTTGCACTCTTGTTGGAAAGTCTAAATGCTTAGTTCAATATAAAACCTTTCATGTATGTAATTATATACAATTGTATGTAAACATTTGCGCTAAGGTCTCCATATTTTTTTTTTTTTTTGGTACTTGAAAACAGTTCCAAAAGAAGCTACTAAACAAATATAAGTAGGGACAAAAACCTGTTTGATTATTATTCTCTATCCTATGGACAACAACTGGCTTCCTACTTAAAAAGGAGACAGCAAAGTTTTCTTGTAAGATAATGTGGTATTTACTCAAACTATAATTTACTGCCAGTGTAAGAAGTAGACTTATATGTGTGCTTAAGACTGGTAAATATTAAACGTTATTCTTTCAGTTTGGCTTGGCTTAATAAACATTATCTAAGTTACATCATGAAACCAGCACCTTTTATATAATTCTAATAAAACTGGGTGACTCTTTAATATATTTCAACAATAAATCCAAGCAATTATAAAAAGATCTCATTATAATAAATCAATACTAAGTAACTATGCTGACTTCTTATACAACTCTAGTTTGACTTATAATGGATATGCTGATTTTTGTGGCATTTAGCCTATTATTTTAAACTAGTATTAAATTACCGTTTTACTAATTAACTTACTAAATCCTCTATTACATAAAAATTTGCATTTGGAAAAGAGAAAAACTGAGTCAACTTAACAATCCTGATAGATTCCATCCAGTTTGAAAATACATCCCCTCTCATGATTAAAAATGCCTTGACAAACTGTTTAAGCCTCTTCCTTCTGCCTTTTTCTGATCTTTAAACTTCAAAGATACAAATTAAAAATAATTGGCTACTAAAGGTGCCTAACCCTGATTCTTGTTATATTATAAAAAACACAAAAGATTACCTTCAAAATATGACATTAAAGCCTATCCTTTAATAAAAATCCACATTTATATTAGTAGCTCCTTCTGAGACAGGACCCACCTATTTCCGAGGCAAATCTTAAGGCAGAACTCTTGACATTGACCCCTGCCATCACAACAGCAAGTGAAGGCAGCATGAATGTGAGGGGGTTAAAAACAGGGAAAGATTTTAAGAGCCCGACTCTCAGGTTAGTGCAAGTTACTAGGCAGCAAACGTGATTGTGTACAATTTGTACCAAATAAGTGATGCTCAGGGAATGATATGGAAGGAGACTCTACAGTGTAAATACGAACACTCTAATCACAGTAACAACTGACAATGATGCCACATTTTTCATGAAGAACCACAAGTGTTCAATTCTAACTTCTTTAAGGCAAAAGATGGCATGCTGGAGAGTTAGACTCAAGTTACCAATTCATATGGAATTTTCTCTACAAAGAAGGCTCCACATATAAGAGAAAACAGAAAATCATTACTTTGATTTCAGAAAGGAAAAGAAAACAAGCATTTTTATGTGGAAAATATGTAAGTCCTTAAAGAAAGGTACTACTATAACATGGTATCCTTCATTCAGGGCTTATTTTCTCCCCAGGATTGGATTGAAAATGTTACTATAGACCTAGACTCAATCATAATCGTTCTCCTTTAGCAATGAAAAATAGACTCGCATTTCAAATCTCTTAGCAAAAAGCAAACAATATTCAGGTTTCAGTGAAAATATGCTCTTCATATTTTTTTTAAGGTGGGTAGATTAGTTTGGCAAAGTCTCAGATCAATTCAATTCAGTTGATCTTGAGTGGCAAGCATTTCATCTCCTGATAAAGCAGACACTGGGTTTGTCTGAGCTGAGACAGATGCTGGTTTTCCGGCATAGAGCATAGCACACTGCTTCCTCACTGAGGAGCTGCATGAGAAGACCTATTACAAATGAGCTCCATGGGCTAGGATTTAACAACTCATTTATCATTGTGACCACTGTTGTTTGTCAGGTGATAGACAGCTTGTTCACAATACAGTTTTGAGCATGCAAGATGCCTAAAGGATGAGTGATTTTCAAATCACAAGCAAAATTAATTCAAACTGTGAATTAAAAAGTAAGAAATATTAACCAAGAATTCCAATTAATCCTAAAGAATATACTTAGTAAAGTGGACTGTATGTAGCAGAGCAAGCACTTAGCATTCGAGGAAGAACAGTGCCAAAAACCACAAAGGCAAACTACTGGGGTGGGGGTGGGGCGCAATATATTTTTTTCCTTCCATATTTTTGGTAATGGTAGTGCCAACCAGACATTTTCCTTTCTCACTTAAAGCACAAATTGCCATTTCTAATTGCCTACAGAAAACAAGGTTCCATTTAGTTGATATGTATTTGTATTGCAGTATCTGTGCTACTAAGTGGCCAGAGTAGCAAAACCATATGTAGTTCCTAGTCATAAAAGTGAGGGCTTTTGGGTGGGTTTTATCTCTTAGGCACTACCAACCAACTTTCCCTCTCCCCTATTTTAAAGGTTAGTGAAAAATGATCATCAGAACTCAGAAAATAATTTCTTAGAAAAATGAAATGTAGTTAGGAATTAAAACTTAGTTTTCAACTACTGTTACTTATTTTTGTAGCCTACAGGGAATTCAAGCTTACCTTTCTAAAAAGAGAGTGGGCTAGTAAATCTAAAAATTCACACAAAACTCATATTACCGGCATCAAAAAACAGACACTATTTTTAAGCCAAAAAATTGTATTACCACATGTAATTTCTTAATGAGTCTAAGTTAATTTCTGTACTAATTCAATGAATGGAATTGACTAAACTTCCTAATTCCACACTAATTACTAAAACCCATCTGCTTATTATAATGCTAGTCACCAAAAGCTAAACTCCATCTTTCCAGTAAAAGCAAGCTCTATGTAGCATTAGTCTGAATTCTGAAATATGAAAGTCATTATTTTCTTAAGTCATACTTCCTACACATAGCTATGTAAGGGGTGGAGCTAAAAATTTCCTCTCTTTCTCTCTCTCTCATATATATATATATATATATAAAATAGATAATTTTTAGTAATATTTTAACAGGTAAAATTACATGATAAATTTCATAATACAGCAAAATCCAGTGACAGCACTATCTCAAGTCTGTTTGGGACATAATTTTCATATATTCTCAGTTAAAATGCTTGAATCAAAAAAGATGTTTTTAAAAAGATAACATGGGTCATCTATAGATAATAAGCATTTCTTTAGCTAACCTGGGGCAAATTCATAGAGCCCAAATAAGGCCAAAACCAGAAAATGACCATTCCATTTGTGCTTTCATTCTGCTATTACAGACATTTGGAAACATCTCCAACTCCTTCAACTAATCTTTTCTTCCTTCCTCAAGTTTTAAAGTCAGTATGATACATGGAATGTTTGGTGAACCTGTGAGCACTGAGACTGCAAACTCAAGTACAGTCCAAACACACTGGTTCAATTACCTTTAAGAGCCATGGGGGAGGGTTGTTGGGGATAGGAAGAAAATACTATTATACAAGGAATTGGGTTGGTGGGACTATAATACAGTGTACAGAAAAGTTTTGTTATTAAAATTGTGTATACTGTAAAAAAACAAATGTCTCCTTTGTTTATAATTTTCTCCTGAAACCTGCAAGTGCTGACAGGAGAAACCTGAATAGGCATTTGTGACAGAAGTTAAATGAACAGCTGTTCTGACCATGCTGCTTTTCAGTGTCAAATGTGTTTGCTGAAAAAAGAGCAGCTAATCATTCCTGTCTTTATTCACAAAGGCAAAATATGGCTATGAAGGGGAAGGGGGCATGCACAACACACATAACAAACCACACTAAAAAGCCAACAGTCTTAACAACTGGGTGGAAAGTAGGGCTCACATGCCCTGGGATTGGTTGCTCCTCTCAATTCTTCAGGTACAATACATTATCCCAACCTGAAACAGATGAAAAAGCCATGCTGATACCTGGACTTCATAAACTGAAACTTGGTCTCTACTTCCAGTGGATAAATGCAGGATCATCTTGCATTATCACTCCTGAAGTCTGTCGGTGCTAACCATGTTAGGACTGTAAGATGCACTCCACCCCAGATGCTCAGTGGGTATGAATAAGAAAAGGAAAGATTGTTTTATTGATGTATTTTGTTTGGCTTGCATACCTACTCAGACAGAATGCTATGCCTAGGCACTGTTAGAGCAGAAACAACCTTGCCTTCTAGGTACCAACTGCCACGAACGACTCACAGTTCTTGTGTGAACCTCCTGCTTATCCAGCCCCAAGGCTGACAGAGATGGCATTTACAGTGCATCTATAAGGACTTGAGTTTGGATCCCAGCATCCATGAAACAAACCAAGCATGTTATATGTATGCTATAAGCATCTTAAACACCTGTAACCCCAACCTAGAAGTAGGAAGAGAGAGGATCACTGGGGCTTGCTGGCTACTAGCCTAGCCACAAACCATCAGCTATAGGTTCAGGAATAAACCCTCCCTCAAAGAAGTCAAAGGCAGTGTGACAGAAAAGGACAACCCACTGCCTCTTCTGGTGAGCTCGTGCACACACACACACACACACGTGTGTGTGTGTGTGTGTGTGTGTGTGTGTGTGCGCGCGTGTGCGTATGCGTGTATGTCTGAGCATCACCTTGTATACCACTACTGAAGTATATACCCTTCTACATACACGTACACACCTCTCCTTTCCAATACTCAGTGATTGTTCCCCACCAGAGGCTATGAGTTCTCACGGCAGAAACCCAGTAAGTACTCAGGGGAGAGGAAGGAAACACAGCATATACTTTTATGTCAAGGGTAATTGTGTTGACACTAGCTACCATCAGTAATGGTGATTTTACATTTTACAAAAGGAGCAAATCTACATACTTTATGGAGCTAAAAATACAGCTTATTAATACAATTCTCTTATATTTTAATCATAAAATCCCCATGTAGTTATGCCTGACTTCTCTATCAGCTGTTTTTAAGACTGCCTGGATAACTACAGAATTTTCAAGTTCCCATTGAAATACAAAGCAGGTATTTCTATCAAGGTTATTTAAAGTTGTTCCCACTCTCCTTTTATAAAAATGTGTCTGACCAACCAGATGGAAGTCTCCCCTTGGACAAAATGTACTACAAATTATCTTTACAGAGAAAGAAGAGATAAGGAGGCAAAGTGTAACTATTCTAAACAGCTTTCCCCCATTCATGCTTGACCTTCCTCTTCCCCAGCTGTTTTAGAAAAACTTGTAAGCAAATCTTTAACCTCCTTTCACTATCTAAAAAAGACAGCAAGACATCTCCAAGGCAAGTATAATGATGAAGAATCTTAACCTGGGAAGCCCATGAATTATGCCCTCTATGCCCCAAGCCAGTCTGCCAACAAAGCCTAAGGCCTCAGAGGAATCTGCAAGAAATCAGCATTTAGGAGCACCTGTGAACAACTCTAACTGGCAAAGCCTAGTGACTCATCTTTTTCATAGGAACCATATTTTAAAACTGCAGAAACAATTCTCAATGCCTTTTTACAAATTTCAAGAGACTTTACCTAGAAGAACAGGGAGAATAGACAAAAAGAGTCATAGTTGAGGATAAACTACACTGCACAGTCATTCACAATTGTGCTTGGAGCATAACCCCACTCTTTGTGGTATTTATAGTTTAAAGTAAGGTTAACAAAGCTCCAATTGCTTTTCTAAAAATGATCAGATAAGAATCAATAGCAACAATATATTAGCTAATCTGTTTTATTATTTTGAGGGCCAAAACATTTTTGTGGGAGGAGGAGCACAGGAGGGAAATACTGCCAGGGGGTGGTGGCATACGCCTTTAATCTCAGTACTCAAAAAGCAAGGGTAAGTGGATCTCTGCAAATTTGAGACTAGGCTGGTCTATACAGTGAGTTCCAGGACAGTAAGGGCTATTACATAGAGAAACTCTGTCTCAGAAAAACAAACCACCACCAACAACATAAATAAATAAATAAGTAAATAAATCCCATCATGATACAGCTAAGTGATACAGCACTTGCCTAACATGTGTGAGGGCTGCCTCTCCCTCCCCTAAAGTCTTAGCTGTCAAATAAATGAAGATCAACTGGTTGGTACCCAGTACTTTAAAAAAAAAAAAAAAAAAAAAGGGTGTGTGTGAGCATAATTTATAGAGAGCCTAATTCTATAGAACCAAAAAGGTAGAATAACAAATTTAGGTGCAGAAGAGTTAAATTACATGTACAATGATTAAAAAGCAAAGATTCTTAATTGCAAAGGACCAGAATATGTTTCATAGTTTTCAAGAACCTTTAGAAATTAATACAATAGTATGCATGGTTACAAAGATTAAACCAAGTCTTGGAGTGCTTTTAATAAACCATAATTAAGGATTAGGCAGCACTGTCAGAACAATGAAACAGTACATGGCCTTGATCTCCCCAGTGACTAAGGCAACAACAACAAAAAAAAACAAACAACAACAACAACAAAAAAACAAGCAAAAACAACAACAAAAAAAAACCAAACAAACAAACAAACAAAAAACCAAAAAAACAAGCTTTTGTCTGGTAAAGAGATAGGCTTCAGCCAGGTGGAAGGTAAAACCAGCAGTTTGAATGCTGAAATAAAAGGAGTACAAGTTAGAGGCAGCATAACAAGATTTTATCTCAGAGCAATCAATCAAAAAAAAAAAAGCAACTACCAGTTGATCAGCCAGAAATTTTACCTTCAAACTTTAGGGCCTCAAGCATGCTAGGTAAGCATTCTAACACTGAGCTACATACATAGTTTAAAATACTGGAGAAAACAACTTAAGAGGGGAAACCATTTATTTTACCTCATGGTTTAAAGAACTTCAAACCATGCTGCACTGGCTGCTTTGCTATAGGCCTGTGGTGAGAGCACAGTGGCAAGAGCATGCAGCACAGAAGGAGGCTGGACTTCAGAGACAAGGACAGAGAACAATTATTACTCCAGAGCACTCCTAGTGGCCTACTTTCTCCTACTATCCCATCTCCTAGTGTCTACCACCTACCAAAAATACCAGCCAATCACGAATCGATCAAATGGATCTGTGTTTATGATCCAATACCTCACAAAGCACCACCAGCTGGGAACCAAGCCAGTTTTATGGAAAAAAGAAAAACGAAACACAATTTCAATAATGACCTAAGCTACAGTGTTAAGAATAAAGTTGTATGATGTCAAATGACAGAAATGCCACAAAAGGTGAGTGCAGGTGCTTAAGTATGTGATTAGGTAAATGTACTAAACCTTAACAGAATCAAGAAAATGGATATACACATGGTATTCACTGTATTTTTTCAGCTTCTCTCTAAATATGGGTGTTTTTATAATAAACATATTGAGGGCAGAAAATGATACTATTTTAACTCATAATATTATCAACTTAACACAACATTTCTCTCAATAAGGCATACAATGTTGCATGATGGTTAAGGACAAAAATTCTGGAATCATGCTGGTTCAAAATGAAGCACTTCCAGTTTCTAGCTGTGGGACCTTACACTAGTCACTATACTAGGACTGCTATGCTTTAACAGTATCAAGTTTATACTTTCAAAATTAAGATCAAACAGTATATAGCTACTTATTCCTGGCACATAGTAGGTACAAAAGGCCAGGTTCTTTTATTATATTTATCCTAATGTTATTAAATATTTACAACTAATTCAATGAGTGCTTTCAATTTCTACTCTACAATTAATATATAAAATTCACAGGTCTAGGTCACACCCCCTCAGGAATTTATAGCTACTCAAAAATAAAACAAGTAACATTTAACAAATAGTTAATATAAGAGAATAAACCTGTAAAATATGTGAGGAGGTGAATCCCTCATTACTGAATCTCTCTGGCCAGCCAGCCTAGCCAAACTGATGAAGTTTAGATAAACCTAGAGACTGTATCACAAAATAAAGCTGGACGGGGCTGGAGAGATGGCTCCGCAGTAAAGAGCACCTGGAACTCTCAAAGAGGACCCAGGTTTGATTTCCAGTATCCACATGGCACCCTCACAACTATCTCCTTCCAGTTCCAGGAGAGCTGACACCTTTAGGGACCAGATAAACAGATAGTACACACAGAGACACGTAAGTAAACACTCATACAAAAAATTTTTTGAGTCTTAAATACATAAATCTGAAGAGCAACTAAGCAAAGATACCAGATATAACTCTCTGGTCTCCACATGAATGCATTCACAAAGCTGTATCTACACAGACATACACACCCATGTTAACAACATACCATAAGAAGAGAGACAGAAGGAACTAAGTAATAAATAATGGAAGAAAGGAAGAACATATTATTCAAGAGAAACGAACAGGATGTTGAGGTGGTACTGGGGAAAATTTAAGAAGAAATCATTAATTTATCAAGATGTACCTAAGACATTATAATTATTTTATGCATGAATGTTTAGCTCACATGTATGTACACCACATGGGTGCCTGCCTGACACACATGGAGACCAGTAGGGTATCAGATCCCCTGAAATGGACTTGCAGTAGGTGGTGGTGAGCCACCATGTAGGTGCTGCGAACTAAGACAAGGTCCTCTACAAGAGCAGCAAGTGCTCTTAGCTCCAACCTCTTTCCAATCTCTATTGTTTAGTATTTAATTTCTTCTTAAATTTTAGATGTATGGCTCTGCATGTATGTCTGTATACCACATGCATACAGTGCCCAATGAGGCCAGAAGAGGGTATTGGATCCCCTGAAATCAGAGTTACTACAGACAGTTGTAAGTGACCATGTGAACACTGGGATTCAAACCTAGGTCCTCTGAAGAGCAGCTGGTGATCTTAACTGTTAAGCCATCTTTCCTGTCCCTATTTGTTAATTTTTTTTAAGAGAACTTGACATGTAGCTCAAGGATGGTCTTCAATTTCTGGTGCTTCTGCCTCCACTTCCTAAATACTGAGATTCCAGGGATGAGCCACCACACACCCCTACATTAACTAAATGTTGATTATTCATTTCCAGTTTAAAACTGCTTCCGGAAAAGAGACATAAGCTCTAAGATATTTCCGTATTTCCAGTTTTCTTTTCCAACTCTTAAAAGGATATCCTCTGGAAAAGCAGAATAAATGTCTACTTTGTAAAATATGTGCTGGGACAAAGGACAAGCTCTACCTTCCATTCTCTTCTCCTTGTAAAATCTATTGATTTCCATTTCTTAATCATGTGTTTTTATATTATTTCCAAAATAAAGTTTCAAATTCTTAGAAAAATAGCTTCTGGCTCCCCAGTATGATTTAAATATTCAGGATGAATACAACACTACAGAGTAAAGACAATCTACTAATTTTGCTCCTCCTCCTCCTCCACTTCTCCCCTAAAGAATTTTGCTGTAAGTAAGGCTTAAGGCATTATTCTAATATCTAAGAGACATTAATGGTGTCATAGTTATAAAATTTAGTGAAACTACAGTTTTATTAAAAATTATGGGGGCTATAAAGATGGCTCAGTGGTAAAACACTGGTTGCTCTTCCAAAGGACTGGAGTACAATTTGTAGCATCTATATAACAGCTCACAACCATCTGTAACTCCAGTTCCAGGAGAATCCAACATTCTTGTCTGGCCTCCATGACTACTGTATCCATGTGGTGAGACATACATACAGGCAAAACTCTCATACATATAAAATACACTTATGTGTGTGGCTGCCAGTATAAATTTTAATGAAAGCCTCAAGCCTTTGTCTACCTCCCAACTTAAAAAAAAAAATAAAAATAAAAAATGAGACCGAACAATTACATCTTACAAGCTACACGTCATAATAGTCACAAGTTTCAGAATTCTCTCTCTCTCTCTCTTTTTTTTTTTTTTTTTTTTTTTGGTTTTTGGAGACAGGGTTTCTCTGTGTAGCCCTGGCTGTCCTGGAACTCATGAACTGGCCACAAACTCAGAAATCCGCCTGCCTCTGCCTCCCAAGTGCTGGGATTAAAGGCATGTGCCACCACCACTCGGCTAAGTTTCAGAATTTAAAACCACTTTATTCTTTACTGAAATTTAACTCTGGTGACTCTAGTTACCTTCATTATCAAATGCCTTCTTTTTCTTTACAAAATATATATTTAGAAGTCATTGTCATTGTAGTGTCTCTGTAACAACTCAAAGAATAGTTTGAGAATAGTCTCTTTTCACATTTTTATTAAAAATTAGTACTAGCTCACAACTCTAATGTCTCTATTTTACAGCTGGGGGTCACCACAATATGAGGCACTGTATTAAAGGGTAACAGGCAAAGTAAAAATTATTAGATGGGTAGACAGTAAAAATCTACTCTAATTTAAATTTAATAAATCCAAAGGAGGAACACATAGCAGAAACCAATTCTTCTCATATAAATAAATAAAACTTGCTCTCTTCCGGTGTATCTGATGACAGCTACAATGTACTCATATATATAAAGTAAATAAATCTTTTTAAAAAAGTTGATATAGAAACCAATTCTCATTGCTTTTCTCTCCTTTCAGAACTAGGTAAAAGATGCTTTGGGGTCTGCCAGGAAGTAACAGATTGTTGAGGACTTGCCTCACCTGCAAACACTGAAGGACATAAGGTCCCAATGCCCCCAGGCAGTGACAAGCAACTTAGAACAGGTAAAACTACACTCTAAGGCAGTGAGTGGTTCTCAACCTTCCTAAGGCTGTTACCCTTTAATACAGTGCCTCATACTGTGGTGACCCCCAGCCGTAAAATTATTTTCATTACTACTTCTTAATTGTAATTTTCCTACTGCTATGAATCATAATGTAAATATGTGGTCCCCCCCTCCGATAATCTTAGGTGACCCCTATAAAATGGTTATGTGACCTAAGAGGTCACAACTCACAGGTTGAGAACCATTGCTCTAAGGTCTAACCAAACCCTCTTCCTCTTAGGTAGATGACTCACCAAGGAACAAGGTTTAGGAAGAAGTGGGATCCTCTTAGTTCAGTATGAACTGGATTTTATTTCATTTACTATTCAAGGGATTTAATGGTTAATTACAGTTCCCTACAGCCACAAAGGTACCTGTATTAAAGAAACAAAGAAGCTGGATCCTTGCCCTGTCAAGTTCATACATCTAGGTTAAAAGGCAAGTCGGGAGATTGGTCTTTGAGTGTACCAGTCTTGCTCTTCACATTCTAAACCCCAGTATTTCTTTTGCATTTGTCTGGTTCATTTTTCTCTGAAATGATCAATATTTATAAATGATCATAACTGATTCTGAAAACTGTAAGGAGATCAATATACATTAGCAATACTAAGGGAAAGAAAGTCATTGAAAAGAGTATGCCTCATAAGACTATTTCTTAAGCCCTTATTTATTACCCTTCTTAGTGAACAGTACTTACAGAGAATAAGGAAAACCATGTGTCACACACACACACACACACACACACACACACACACACACACACACACGCCTAGCTAAAGAGAAGGGAACTGAAAAATGATGGAGACTTACTGGCCTTTTTTCCTATTAGAAACCCTAATGGGCCAACTCAACTGTGCTCTAACCACCCTCTATCCTACTTTCAGATGCCCCCATAAGTTCTGTGTTTCAGCTAACTGCAGTCTGAGGAGTTACTAAACTGTTCCTTCCTCTTCCTCCCCTACAACAGTTTTTCTTTGGTGATGCCTGGCAGCCTACTCATTCAGCATTTCATTCTGTCTTTCCTTGAAAATGTAAGAGTTTACACTTTCCACTAAAACTTAGGGAAAGGGGAGTGAACAAGTACACATACTCTATCTAAGGTGGTAGAGAGTAGGGGTACAAAATGATCGAGATGAAAACCCAGTTCATGTCAAAGAGAAAGCCACTACTTAGCTCGCTTCCAGTCAGTTTTTTTAACCCCTTCCATTATCTCCATCTTATTCTAATACTGGCTGCTTACATTTGATATTTGATGAGACAGAGAACCATTCACTTGAATATACACATAACATGTATGTGTGTAGTCACACTCAATATTCCAACTAGTACTTGTATAACCATAAATAACAAGCAGACAAATTCGGCCAATAAAAACAGAAAAAAATTAAATAGTAAAACTATTTATAGGCTAAGACAAATAGATGTCTCAGGGTCCTTGCACACACCAACACACAGCACAAGAAAAAACTACTTACATATACAAAATCCTGCAAATGTGGTACCAATGAGAGTTACAAAAGGAAGAATTTATCACACAGAAAGAAAGCCTAAAAGCATCATTAAAACAGCCATAACTGGGCTGCTTCTTCCAGCTATCCAGGTCAAAGACTTTTGATCCAAACAATTAAAATGGTCTATGTGAAAAGAAATTTAAAAACATAAAAAAAACTAAGTACTCAAAGTGAGGCATTTAATTACTACCTTGTATTCAACCATGACATTTTTCAAAAGAATCTATATTTGGAATATGTCAATTTATATGAAACTCATTTAAATGTGACAATCCTTTCCTAGAAACACCAAGCTTAAAAGTCCTTTTGCTTTTATAAAAGATATATGAAAGCAACAGCCTCAAATACACTTTTAATCTACTTCAGAATTTAACTACTTCCCTGTAATCTACTTCCATGATTATATAATGCTAAATCTCTACAATCCATCTGTCTGTCTGTCTGTCCATCCGCTCAAGTAGTTCTGCTTCCTGTAATTTAACTAGAACAGACTCGAATATGTACCTACAAGTAATCTAAGATGAGAAGATGCTTTCATCCCAAGCAGAAACTCCATTATTCATAAAACATATACAAAAATGCATGAAAACAAGAAAAGTTCAATGTGTTGGTTTAAAATCTATCAACAAAAAGAGTGAAAAAATATGAAATACATGACAGCTATTAGAGTACAGCTTCTAATAAAAAAAAAAAAAAAGTCTTGTACTGTGAGAAAAATGGGAGCTAACTACAAGTAAGTACCTGACAGGACAGAAAGCCCACATGGCACACAAACAAAATTCAAACACCTCTTACTAGAGAGAGAATGAAGGTTATTTTCTTATACTGGTGGTATAATAGCCACTAAGTTTAGCTCTTTGTGGAAAATATCCTTTCTTCTCCTCCTTCCCCAACTCAAACATCTCCATATAACTAAAATTGACAATTTTTCATGTAAAAATAAAGGAACAAAATACAAGAATATATCTTTCAAGATTAACCACTGCTATAGCATACACAATGCTTTAAAACAATTTAAAAAGCAAATAAATGTTTATTTTAAAAAGGTAATGGTATGGGAGTTAGAGGTAGGTGTATTTCTGAGTTCGAGGCCAGCCTGGTCTACAGAGTGAGTTCCAGGACAGCCAGGGCTACACAGAGAAACCCTGTCTCAAAAAACCCAAAAAAAAAGGCAATGATGGTAAAACTAAACTCCAGATTAAAGTAATACACTTTTAATAAATTATAAACCCAAATTCAGCAATAAGAATAAGACTTTAAAGTCTTCTCAAGGCGGCTGGAGAGCTGGCTCAGAGGTTAAAGGCACTTGTTTTTCTACTGAGGACTCAAATTTGGTTGCCAGCACCACATGGTGGTTCACCAGCATTTGTAACTGAGAGCAATCAGGGATCTGACTGCTTCTTCTAACCTCCATGGGCACCAGGTGCACACATGATGCAGATACAAATACAGGGAAAACACTCACACATAAAGTAAAATAGGCAAATCTTTAAAACAAACAAAATCTACCTTTTCTATGAAGTGCTTTTAAGTAATAACATGCAAGATTGTAAGCAATGATATCATTCATCTTAATTAAGAGAACATTTATGTCAAAAGGGGGGAAATGATTATAGTTTGGTAATTTGGGGGAACTAAGAATTTATCATATAAGTGGAGAAAAGTATGGAAAGTACTCATACCAGATTGCTAACAACAGTGTGTGGGTGAGAAGTGGAAAGAAATGTAGGATGAGAATATAGGTGAAGGGAAGACAATGGAAGGATTCCAGAAGACTTATGGTAGGAAACCAGACATGGTAGTCGTATCCAACAGGAAAGAAGAACAAGATTCCCAAATAAAGACTGAAGATGACAGGCTAGACTATATGTAGCTCAGTGTCAAGCAGTTCTGGCTAACACGCACAAAGCCCTAGGTTTGGTATCTAGCAACACAAAAAGAAAACGAAAGGGAAGAGAGTTAATGTAGTCTCTCCTTTCTCCTAGTTACCTATGCCATGTTCACAACAAAACATGTTTTGTGAAATTCTCCTAAATCTTGACTCCCTAGACATCACTGGTGAAATTTTATACTACATGTTTTTATACTGATACCAGCTGGCACGTGGCAGAAAGTACCTTCTGTTGATACAGACTTCTTTATCCTTAGAGCATAGCACCCAATTTCTATTGTGACTTTTTCAGTATCCCTTAAACCAAATATAAAAACTCGTTTGCATGGTTAGAGGGGCAGTTCCAATATTGAAATGCAAACACTGCCACCATTCACAAAGCAGGACTTATTAGACAGGAATGGGGTCTTTGAGTTATAATGATGATGTAATAATAGCAACTAAAACTTAAGAAAGAGTAAATTTATGCATTTCTGTACAAGAACCAGGGTTAGGAGTTAAAGATTATAGCAGATGAGCAAGTAAACTGAAAAAATAAACAAACAGTAAAAAGACAAAAGTTCTACAGTTGCTAAAGACTTTCAACAACCTATGATGACAAAAGGATAAGTTAATAAAGTGTAAAGAGACCTGACACCTCAAGAAAAGCATCTGAAAGAATATACTGAATGCCTAACAGCAATAAAGATAACATTGAGATGGTTTGTTATTAATTACTGGTTAAAAAGAAATATAACACTATATGGAACAATCTATAAAAATCACCTAGCTAAGGCCACTCAATATGACATGAGAAACAAGACAAAATGGTGATGTTCCACACAGGACCTCCACAGCTCACTGTGTTAAGGCACTATAAAACTAATGCCACAACAGACAGAGAGAAAGGAAGAGAAGCATGGGAGCTAAACACCTCATACAGAGATGGGAATTAGCTTCCTTGGGAGAAACAGAAAAGGAAAGGCAGAAGAGGTATATAGAGTAAAATTTAGTGCCTAATAATAAAGTGAACTGTAAAACATTGCTTCAAATTATAATAGCACCCATTTCACAATCAGTGACTCATTATAAGGCAAGAAGATATGTTTTTTAAAAGGCTCTTTAGGAACTGGGTGTGGGCTGCATGCATGCAATTCCTACACTCCAGAGGACATGAAGGACAGCCACAAGCTCAAGGCAAGCTTGACTACACAGTGAATCATGTCTCAAAAATTTATTAACAGAAAAACCTTATAACAGCTCAAAAAAATAATGCTTTCCTCTTAAAAATATCTCTAGGTTAACTTGTGTGTGTGTGTGCATGTGGTTTACTACATCCACATGAAATAGTTTTGAAAGATACAAGAAATTAAATAGAAAACCTATATATGGTTATAAGAGGGATGTGAAAGGATTTTTTTATACAGTCTTTTATTTTACATTTGGAACTCTTTACATTTGGAACATATAAATACAATACCAATTTTAAGGTTTTTTTTTTTTAAATGCTTTTACCAAATATAAAAAAATGATATGGGATATGTGTATTTCTTTAGTCCTGGAAGCAAAGGCAGGCATATCTCTGTGAGTTTCAGGCCAGCCAGGGCTATAGAGAGAGAGTCCTTGTCTCAGAGAGAAATGGACGAAGGAGGTAGAAGATAAAATAATAAAATCTCAGTTAAACACCAAGATCTTTGTCAAAATATGAAAATACACTCCACTATTCTTAGTTTTGGATATTATTACCAAAGCAAGTAACCGATGAATAGTTCCACAGAACTATTCATATTTCAAAAGCAGAGTGATGATACCAGACATCCCGTGAGCCTCACTTCAAAGTCAGTCCACCTTAACTATAAAGACTTAATAAGAATCTTCCTCTCACTCTTTTGAAAACCCTTCAACAGAAAGACCCATTATAACATGAAAGGGAAAAAGACCTTCTAGACTTCACACTATCTGTCCCACAGTCATTTTTAGTAATATATAGACAACATTTAAACTCACATGAGGCTAATTACCCAACCAGCTATCCAGTCCCTGAAACAATGAGCTAGAGGACTTTTTAAATGGGGGGGGGGGGGGGGAGAGCTTGTTCATAATAGCTTTCCCATTAGCATTAGATTTTTCTTAAATAAACTAGAGAACAAATACAACCTATAAAATGAATAAGAGAAACATATATAATATTGAAATAGCCAAGTCTATTTCAAATTCAATCATCAAAAAAATTGAAAAGGAGTAGGAATGAATAATGAAGAAATTTTTATACAGAGAAGCCTATTCAAAACTCAATTCAGAGAATGAACATTGATGATCAGTCTCGCTTCCCTATGCCAAATAACTCAGAATTAAGTATGGAGTATGCCAGACTCCAGCAAAATGTACATTTTAATAGTAAGGAGAACATAATATGAATCTGGGAACAGGCCACCAGCTTCACTCAAGATAACAGGGCACAATAAAATAAGCTCTGCAACAGCCAGTGGGGACATACTTGCTGAAAATTAATATAGTCTTTGGCCATTATTACCAGGGTCCACATAATGACCATATCTGAAAGCAGAGATAAAGAAGTGGATCAAACAAATAAACTCTTTTACCAACAGAATGTTAAATGCAATTACCTGACAAAACCCTGGAAACCTAAGTTTAAAAACAAAGGAGAATCTGATGTTTGATCTATTGGCTATAAAGCAGATGATCAGTTTCAGTAGTCTCAGTGATACTATAAAGGTGTGGCATGCCATTGGTGCAGCTCTCCAGCCTCACAACCATGCTACTTGCATGGGCACCATCGTCATGCCCTGTGCCCAGAGGCAGCAAGACACTCGGGCAAGCTTAGGTAACTTTTCATACTCAATGTAGCCATTAAGCATCAGAACAAAGACTCTCCACAGGCAATTCCTACAGTAATATAATCTACATGTATAGTAAGCAAGTCATTCAAACATACTGAAAATAAAGCTTCAAAATAAGAGCATGCTTATCCCACAACAAAACCAACCAATCTCACCAAGGCAAAGTACAATTTTTTCATATAATTTCTTACAATTTTCTATGCTTGTATTTGTTTAGTGCATGCCATGGTGTGGCTTGCAGATGTCCAGAGTTGGTTTTATCCTTCTACTCTGTGGGTTCCAGGGACCTAACTCAGATCATCAGTTTGGTGCCAAAACCTTTTCCTGGCTGAGCCATCTTCAGGCCCACCAGACTGATCTAAAGAAGCACTGGTAACAGTAAGCATTCCTGACAGCTTAACAACCAACTAGAGACACCTATCCTGTACAGGCTTTGCCATCTTTGTGTTTTATCCTCAACCGACCTCCATCTCAGATCTCAGAGATCAGGATTTCTGCCTACCAAGTGCTGGGGTTAAATGTGTGTGGCACCACGCCTGGCTCACTACACTGTTTACAAGTTCTTCAGGTTCCAGTAAGCACCAGAATTTCAACCCAAATTTCAAGACTAGTGAGTCTCTTTGCACCCTCTCAAATCCAGATATGAAGCTAACATAACAAAGTTAAGTAAGCCATTTTCACAGCTCTCAGACTGTTATACTCAATCTCTAGGTGAATTATATACATAATTTTCTATTAAGAACTAACATTTAAAAATATGGTAATTGGCTCAATAGGTAAAAGCAGGTGGTATACAAGCCTAGAAACCTGAGTTCAATCCCTAAAACCTACAAAAAGAGAATCAAAGCTACAAAGTTGACCTGTAACCTCTATATGCATGTAGACATACACATATGCATGCACACACATACACCTATAGACAAAGCCCTAATTTTTAATAAAATATTCTAAAAGCAAACAATTTGCATTTTAAAAATACACCTGTTTCACAAAGGAGACAACGTATAAATGAAAATTAGTCAGCCTGACTTCTATTTCTCAATTCATGAACTATTATATTTATTTATGTATTAGTGTATATATCTGTGTAGGCCATGCTCATGCCACAGTGTGGTGTGGAGATCAGAGAATAACCTATGGGAGTCGTCTGTTCTCTTCTTTCACTATTTGGGTTCTTGTAGAAATTTTTAATCCCGACCCAGGGTTTCTAGCCTGCCATGACCATTTAGTTTCCGGAGAAAAGACACACAGCGTTTAAATTTACAATGAGCCTTCAACATCGTAATAGCTGAACAGGTATCTACTTTTTATACTATCAGAGTCTATTTTCCTATTGATAGTCCCAAGTTATTACTTACTACATTTCATCTGGGCTGCTCTTAACTCCAATGGGCCAGCCCTTTAGAACCAGCTTTATGTAGCTCACTTAACCCACAGTGGCTTCTTCTTCCGCCTCCTGTACCTTCTTCTCATAGTTGTGTCCCCCACTCCCAGGCCCCAAAAACTAAACCCCGCCTGTCTCTTTTGCACAACTACTGACTGTTGACATCTTCATTTACTAATCAGAAATAATTTGAGGGCAGGTCTATAGGCTATTATTGTACTCAAAACAAAGTTAAACCAATTTTGCACACAATATAGGCTTAAAAAACTACTCATATAATTCTGTCTGTAATAACAGCATGGATAATGTTCAAAATGGAAAAAAAAAATTCTCTATTTCATACAGGATAGAAAAATTGCCTGAATTCCTATAGAAAATGCTATTAGTCATCACACAAGACAGGATTCAATCGAACTCGTTGAGCTCTGCCTGCCTCTGCCTCCCAAGTACTTCAAGCTTTGATATATTTTTTCATCTGATATTGAAACTTAGGTTTTCATATACATAAACAATTCATTTCCTCAGGTCTACCAACAACTAAATAAAAACACATTAAAGTCCATAAATAAGTTTGAAATGTCTCCTATCCAAAAAGATCTACATAACAACAAATATTCACCTTTTTGTGTCCTTGTTTTGTTTTTTAAAAGAAGAGTCTCATCACATACGTTTACCTGGCCTGAAACTCAATGTATAACTAGACTGGTATTGAACTCACAGAGATCTGCCTGCCTCTGTCTCCCAAGTGTTTGGATTAAAAGCATGTGCCACCATACCCCATCCAAATACCTACTTTTATTTCATTTTTATTCTTATGTGTGTGTGTATGTATGCATGGGAAGGAGATGTTGGTGCCTCTATGTTGCACATGGAAGCAAGAGAAGGATGCCAGATGCTTTCCTCTATCGCTTTCCACCTTATTTTTTGAGACAGGTTCTCTCACTAAATCTAAAGTTCATCATTTCAGCTAAATTGACTAGTCATTAATTTTCAAGACCCACTGGTCTCCACATCCCAATGCTGGGACTACAGGCAAAGTATGGTCATGCTTAACTTTCACAGTGATGCCAGAAACCTAGAATCAGGGCCTCTTGCTTGCACAGTCAAGTGCTCGTATCCACAGAGCCATCTCTCACACCCCATAACCAACTTTATTTTGATGCATTTGACTTGCTTGGGTTTTAAAAAGTAGAAACAAGCTCCAAGTCCAACTGTAGTGATCTTAACAGGGCCTTAAGGAATGTTAGACATTCTCTTCCTTCGCCCACATTAAATACACACACCCTAAAACTGTTGATTCACCGGATTCTTGGCTGCCAAAAAAAGTAGACTAGTTTTAGTGTTTGACATTTCCTTTTGGCAGTCATTAGTGCTTAATGTGTCACTGTCTAGAGGATAAATGAAATTGTTTCCTTCATTTCTACTTCTCAGCTCATTTTCTTGGACCTCAGAAAATGCATTAAAGACTAAATCTACCCTAGACGAAAGCTGACATAATATAATAACAATAATGATCAAAATACCTCTCTATGATCCTCTTTTCACTACAATCTGAGTCACTCCTAGCTTCTTACAAAGTACCTTCTACAGAGAGGCAAATTAAAAAGAAAAAACAATCCCTCCGAGATTTACTAAAGTCTCTTGATCTTGATGTTTGTTGGTGAGCTTACTTAGTAGCATGAGAAAGTAGCTTGTAAAATAGTCTTAATTCCTACTAATCCACATAGCTACTGTTACTTGCTAACTAATCACCTTAATTATTACCGAGTCCATTATTATCATTCTCTTCCCAATATCCACCCTTTTTTTCTATATAGATCTTAGTATAAACAGTTCCACACTTGCTCCAGTGCTTTACAGCCTGTTATACTAATATTATCTGCTTAAAGTTAGAGTTCTTCATTTTTATTTCTATACCCCCCAAAAAGCAAAAATTAGATAAGATGTAAGTGTAGTTGTAGACTGGATACGTAACTATCAAATAAGGCTTCTTTTAACTTTGGATGTTACCTTTTAATGACCACTCTCCAAAGCAAAGACTCTGAAATCATGTTGAAAAAAAAAAAAAAATGGGTCTGGAACATAGTTCAGTGGTGATGTGTTGGTCTAGCATAAGTGGAGATTTTTGGTTCAATCCTAACACCTTCATCATATGAACTCAAAATGCTTAAAGCATCTAAAACTATAAGAACTTCTTCTTCTTCTTTTTTTTTTTTTTGGTTTTTCGAGACAGGGTTTCTCTGTGTAGCCCGGGCTGTCCTAAAACTCACTCGGTAGACCAGGCTGGCCTCGAACTCAGAAATCCGCCTGCCTCGCCTCCCAAGTGCTGGGATTAAAGGCGTATGCCACCACCACCCGGCCAAGAACTTCTTAATAAAAAACTTACAAGACAAGCTGACCCAAACAACAACAAAAAATACACCATTACTGTTTTTTACTAAATTTCATTCAAAATCTAAACCATAATGAAGACAATAACCACCAAATTATTATAGTCAAATAAACACAGTCTTTTGCTACCATGCTAGATCTTTAAAATATGACTAAGGCTAGATGTGGCAGTGAGAACATGGTAGCATATGCCCTGTGATCTCAACACATGGGAGGTGGAAATAGAAGATCAGGAGTTCAAGGTTAGCCCTGAGCAGAGGAGGGAAAAGAAGGCTGGGAAGACTTGGTATCTTCTCATTCACACTGCTGCTCACCAATACCTCTCCCGGCCTGACTGCTGTATGATCTCCTAAGGAGTGTGTCAGCTGAATACCATCCTATTGTTTACATACAAATCCTAGGAGAATTACTTGAAACATCTCAGGTACTAGGAAGTCCACCAAGCCAGGAATAGGGAGCTAAGTGGGATAAAGTAAAAACTGCCCATGGTTGCAGTAAGAGAATGATGGTAAGGACTGCATCCTTAATATCTACTACAGTGACACTCAGCCACAATGAGGGTGAGTGATACCTTTTCTTAACTCTTCCCAAATATATCCTAGTCAGGGTTTCTAGTGCTTTGATAAAAACATCATGACCAAAAGTAATCTGGGGAGGAAAGGGTTATTTCATCTTATAGGCCCAATTTTTTACCAGCAATATAGCATTTTTTTCCCTCTTCACTTTACACTCCCTGTATAGCCTGGTCTAGCCTGGTACTCACTATATAAACCAGGCTGGCCTCAATCTTGGTGATCCATTTGCCTCTGCCTCCCAAACTCTGAGATTAAATGTAACTCAACACAGGGGAAAAGTACTCCAACTGTGAATTCAGAGTTAAGTTTAAAGAGTAATTAGCAAGGAAGTCATGGCATGTGATGACACAATGGATTAACTTCATTGGTTAATATAAACTGCAATAACAAAACCAGAAATTAGAATATGTGTAACTATAATACCACAGCAGAAGGCTAATTGTTCTAACATATCTGAAAATAAAACTTGGAAATAAAACTTGCAAGACAACTTATTGGTCTGATGATACTTTAGCATAAAGCAAACTTCAAAAGGACATTTACCTAATAAGCTTCTAAATCACCCCATTATAAAAAGGCCTTACATCCATTTTTTGAGAATGACTGAAGAAAAATAATCATTCTTTGGGTCAATATAGCAAATGTTCCACTTTTAAAGAAAAGAGCTATCTAGTGATTGGCATGCAGTACTCATTAGCAGTCATCAGAGGTGACCACAGACATCCTAAAACCAACAAAAAATGAGGATGTACACTCAGAAAGGAAAATATGATACTCTGCAAACTTTTTCTAATTTTGCATCATGATAAAATGTGTCCATCGAGTCCATTTTCAAGAGAATAAGCCGGAAGTCAGAGCTGGAAACATCCCAACAGACAAGAATCTATGTCAGTCCTGGGGAAGAATTTTGAAACAGTAGTCGTAAGAGAACTGGCACTGCCTGTCATAAAGCGTCTAAACAAGAATCTCTAAATAAATATATTTTAGGAACAGGGAGAAGGACATGCCACCTTAAAGCAAAAAGAACAACTACACACTATTGCTAGCTTGAACCCAGGAAAAAAAAAAATTCATCCCAGCCCCATCGTCCTC